>WNHD01000277.1:0-47162 GCA_011057455.1 Ganaspis sp. Gsp50 | reverse complement strand
AGAAGGGACCTTATTCGCTCTTGACTTAAGGTCCCTTCTCTCGTGGAGCGTCACATATATTTATAATTTTTTAAATAATTATAATTTTTTAAATATTTATAATTTTTTAAATATTTGTAATTTTTTAAATATTTATAATTTTTTAAATATTTGTATATATATATTTATAATATGTATAAAATGTTTATTTAAATAATAAAATGGTGTTTATAATTACGACATTATTTAGTAATGTATTTTATTCTGTAAAAGAAAATGTACGGTATTATTTCGTCATTATAAAATGCTGAATTTATTGTTTGTTTTGATTTGATAATTTCAACAAATGTATTTATTTGTAAAAATTTTGTTTAGTTAATTATTTAGTAATGTACTTTATTCTTTAAAAAAAAATGTAATTATTTCGTCAAATTAAGAATTGCTGAGTTTGTTTATTGTTCATAAATTAAATGTGTAAATAAATTTTTAGACAATTTGTATCATAGTGAAAAAATTGTTTATTTGTATTATTACAAATGATTGTATGATTCTTTTTTTACACTAAATTTTAAATAATTTGAAATAATATAAATAAATAATTGAAATAATTTGAAATAAATCACTAACAATTAGCATAAAATGGAAATGGAATTAAAACATTGGAAAATGTTTTAATGGTTTACATTGTTTAGAAACAAAAGAAAATTGTTTTTAAAATAAAACAAAAGATTATAAAATTATGTTTACTATATTAATAATTAGAAGTATCTCTACTATTAATTATTAAAATTATTGTTACTGTTAAAAATTAGAATTATTTTTACTATTATAGATTATAATTATTTTTACATTATAATTATTTTTACTATTATAGATTATAATTATTTTTACTATTATAGATTATAATTATTTTTACTATTATAGATTATAATTCTTTTTACTATTATAGATTATAATTATTTTTACTATTAATAATTAGAATTTTTGTACTATTCATTTAAACTATTTTTGCTATCAATAATTAAAATTGTTAATAAATAATAGAAAATACTAGAAAATTTATTCGAATAATTATGAATCAGTGTTTATTATTTCCGTAAATGTGAAATTGTGTGGTTGTTATTAATTTATTTTTTAATACTTGTAGCATAAAAATTGTGCGCTTTTTACTAATATGGAGTTTATCTTCTAGACAAAACAATGGCGACAACACAGATGCGAGCTCGAAATGTTAAAAAACTTGAAAAGCCTCGGCCGCTAAAGCTGGCTCAGCGTCAATCGACCGTCGACGGACGGATTTCGACAAGTATGCTTTTTTATCATTTATGTATAATATTGTGAATAACTTACTACTTAGTTCATCGATTGCATAATTAAATTACACTTTCTTCAATCTTGAAGATCTTTTTTTTAATTTTATTTTCTTTTAATTTTTCGTCATTTTTCTTTATTTTTCTTTATTTTTCTTTATTTTTCTTCATTTTCCTTCATTTTCCTTTATTTTCTTTCATTTTTCTTTATTTTTCTTCATTTTTCTTCATTTTCTTTAATTTTTCTTTATTTTCCTTCATTTTTCTTTATTTTCTTTCATTTTTCTTTATTTTTCTTTATTTTCCTTCATTTTTCTTTATTTGTCTTTATATTTTTTAAATAAGATGTTTAATTTCCAATACGTAACTGTTTAAAAAAAAGTTTTATTTAACAAACACCTGGCCTTTTTAAAAAAAATGTTCACTTCAAAAGAATAAATGCAAAGATGTTGGCACACATTTTTCGAACGAAATAATTGAATTTTTTCAAAAAAAGCTCAATGTTTTTTTCAAAAATATATTCAACACTTATTTGCTTTTTTAAATTCAGAGACGTAAATAAATCTTCCCTTATTCTTTTATAAAACTTAGTTGAGTAGCAGAAGTAATTTTTAACTGACATTGAGCGAATCAAGATATTAAAAAATAGTTGAATGTAGAATCACTATGTCTATAATATATAGAATATATTATAGAATATATTATAGAATATAATTCTATAATAATTCTGTATATTATTCATTAAAAAAGAAAATAATTAAAGTATTCGAAATTATTCTCAAACGTGTCTAATTAAGGTTACAAAATTGTTCCGGAATATTCCTTTTTTTATATAAAAAAGGAAATGCCAAACTTAATTACAAAATTGCATTTCAAAAAAACACAAATGTGGATAAATCGACAATCTTTGCTCTTATTTCGTACGTCTTTTTTTTCACCTGAAATGAACAACTTCAGACAAAAGCGAATCTGAGAAATTTTACATTTTGTTTGAAAGGAAATTTCGAGAGAAAATGATACATAGACCTAGAAGTGGTAAGAATTATTTTAATAATTAGCACGGACTATTTTTCATTTTTATTTATTTTTTTTCAATAAGTTTGTAATTTATAGATTTGAAAAATAGCCTCGTGTATTCATAAAAAAGATGCGTTTTTATTTTTATGTTACTTTAGGAATGTTGACGTGTTCTGTTAGCGTTTCTAATGTTGGTTTTGTTATTTAGTTTTTGGCTAATTCTGTTTTTGAATTTTTTAACAGTTGAGGACATTTTGTCCTTAATCGACAATGTAACCATGCAATTAAGTAATGGTTATCACGATCGAACAAACGTGATCACAATGTGCAATCATCTGAAGCTGTACTCCTCGCAGCTGGAAACTATTTACAAAGGTGTGTTTAAATCAAATAACATAAACGCTTTTTTGGAATAATTTCTGTTTTAAAGATTCAGCAGTTTAAAGGAATACTTTAACATTGTATTCACATGTTAAATTTATGAACTATTTTTAACATTGTATTTACATGTTAAATTTATGAACTGTTTTTAACATTGTATTCACATGTTAAATTTATGTACTGTTTTTAACATTGTATAATTTATAATTAATTTATAAACTATTCTTAAAAATTAGTAAAAACATTTCTTTTAAATTATTAAATACTATTGATTTTTTATTATATTGATCCTGTTGTGTAATATTTAAACATATACAAATTAAATATTAAATACCGTTTTTTAAAGAAATTACTAAACAAGATTTTTCAAGAAAATTATAAAAAACAATTTTTTTAAAAGTAAAATTTAAAGTGGATTATTTTGCTTTGAAAATGTTATATCATTTTTATTGGAAATCGTGTCTGTATGCAAACACACTTTATTTAGAGAGCTTACTACATATTAAAATGCCGTAAAATTATTTTAGTGATCATATTTTGAAATATAAAAAATGCGTTTTTCATGCCAAGTACGACAAAAATAGAAAATACTTTTAAAAAAAAATTAGTGTCTGTTCCTTGCCCGGCAAAAAAGAAATTTTATAACAAAGGTTTCAATTGTAATTTATTTTTTTATTTTTTTTTTGCAGAATTTTTTTCACAAGAATTTTTATTCTTATTTTTTTTATTTCTAATTTTTTTATAACAATAACTTTTTAAAAATAGATGCTTCATTATATTGAAGTTTGCAAAGTTTTTTTAGCTTAAGGAAACCAAAATTACTAATTTTCGATTGTTTAATCATGATTTATTACCAAATTTATTTATTACCAAATTTTTAGTGTTTATTTACCAAATTTGTAAAACGATAATGCGAAAGTTGCGAATAAATAATTTAAAAACAGCAGAAAATTTTTTTCTATTTTTTATAAACGAAAAAAAACGTTGCGAACTTACGTTTTTATTAAAATTAAATGAAATAAATTAAACTATAGAAACTATGGTTACAATTTTAGTATTCAAATATTTTATTGTAATGTAAATGTAAAAATAATAAATATAGAGATATAGAAATGTTCTTAACAGATATAAAATAGTATTTACTAAAACAACAAAAGCAACTACATATTATTACTAATAAAATAGTATTTTAAGTCAATGTTAATTAAAATAAAAATATAAATATATTATAAATAAAATATTATAATAAAAAATTAAAATATCGACCACTCCGAGTCAAATAATTATAATAATTATAATAATAATAATAATAGTCAAATAATTATAGTATTTATAATAATTATAATTATAATAGTAATAATAGTAATAATAATAATTTGACTCGGAGTGCCAGATATTTTTGACGTACATAATTAAAAAATAACGGAGTGATAAATTCATATTTATAATTAAAATAGTATTTTATTTTGTAAAGTGAAAGTTACGTCTGAGTTAAATATAATCTCATTCTCAATTTTGACCTACTCTTTAGTTATTTTAATTTTATTTAATCAAAATTGTCTATAGAGATTCCTTTTTTTAAGTATCTAATTTAAATTGCATTACATTTATTACGTTATTATTTTTATTATTATGTATTACATTTATTTCTTCAGATATTGAGTCTTTAATAATTAAAAAATAAAAGCAAAATATATTATATTCATGATGCAATTGTCAATTTAATTATTAAGTGAATATTAATGTATGTAATTACTAAACTTGAATTATTATTTCTTTGTAGATCAGCTTGATAGAGCCTTTGTAGTAATTAGAAATGCCAGCCAGGATGGAAGGCTAGATGTGACGACCAGAGTTAACTTGCTGGAACTTATAGAACTAAGAGCAAAACAATGGCATCACTCCGATTCAATGGATGCTTACTATGCTCAAAAATTGATGTACTTGGGCAATGTGAGTTAATAGGACATTTTGTTATTAACTCTTTGAACACTGACAATAGACAAACAATTTGAACCTCGACAAGCAATAAACGATTTGGATATTTACAATAAATAAACGATTTTGATTTTTACAATAAATAGATTATTTGAACATTTACAATAAATAAACGATTTTTATTTTTACAATAAATAAACGATTTTGACTTTTACAATAAATAAACGATTTTGATTTTTTCAATAAATAGACTATTTGAACTTTTACAATAAATAAACAATTTGAACTTCGACAATAAATGAACAAGAATATAGAAAATTTTGTTGTTTCAATTTTGTTTCGAATCGAAACACGAGCGCGAATTGCCCAGATGTAAGGCAAAGATTCTAATCTACTTTATTCGTCCAGAACAGTGTAAAATTAAAACAAAAGTAAGATGAAAATGAAGGTATTAGCGAGATTAACTGCTGTTTAAAACAAAAGTAAATTGCACTGAAGTAGAAATAATTCAACTTTAAAATTATTGTTTAACAAATTTCGTTTCAAGAGTGATAAATTCGTTCAAAATTGATTGAAAAGGAGTAAAAAATTACATAGAAATAAAAACAAATTTATGATTTAATTGAAAATTGTCTGTTTTCATAAAAAAACAATTTTTATAATTAATTATTTTTATACTTTAGGCCAATAATCTAATTTTTATAGTTAATAATTATTGATTACTGTGACAAATATTTTTAATATGCACTAAAAATTTGTATTAATATTTCAGGTACATCAAAACGAAGTGAGAACTCCTGAAACTCCAACTGGCTTACTAACAATGCCATTATCGTCGCCATCAACTCCAGTCTTAGCACCAGGAGAAGTAATCAAAAACAGTGGAAAGTTCGCAAAACCGACACGAATTCCTGGCAAAAATTACTGCAAAGATGAAGTTGTTATTCGTAACAGTGATTCAGGAAAAGGTAAATAAATAAATTTTTAACTCTTTTGCAGTATTTCTTTAATATTTTCTATATTTCTGTAATAATTGCAATACTTTTGTAATAATTGCAATATTTCTGTAATAATTGCAATAGTTTTGTAATAATTGCAATATTTTTGTAATATTTGCAATATTTCTGTAATAATTGCAATACTTTTGTAATATTTGCAATAGTTTTGTAATATTTGCAATATTTCTATAATAATTGCATATATTTCTTTAATGTTTCCAATGTTTCTTTAGTATTCAAAAATGAGACATTATTTACACTTGTTTTTATTTGATAAAAAACAAGGAACAAAACAACAAACAAAAAGAACGAAACTTGATGGAGTTTCACGCAATTTTTAATTCTGTTAGTGTGTCATAAATTTAAAAAATTGTTTGTACAAAAAAACAGTGATGGGAATAAAAGGGCGACGAGTTCACATGATCGAAGAACTCAGCGAGACCATCATCTCTTTCCAGCGAGGTAAAAAAATGAGTGCAACCAGGCTTGACAGCATTTAATCATGCATTTGAAGCATTAATTGAATGTTGTTTACATGTTTGTTTATTGGTCATCTTTATTATTACATTTCTCTTTATTTTATATTTCTTTTTTAACGTAGTATCTTTTTATTATTAATTTCTGCTTTAATAATTTTTGTAAACATTTTTAAATTTACTTAAGTAATTTAAGTTTCATATTTTACGGATTCAAGTTTTTATTTTGTAGATTTAAGTAATTTTATTTTACAAATTTTTATTTTGCTAACTTTAGTTTTTTATTATACAAATTCGAAGGTTTCAATTTTACATATTTGAGGTTTCTATTTTATAAATTTAAGTTTCTTATTTTATAAACTTAAGTTTTTTTTATTTTTATAAATTTAAATTTATTATTTTACGTTTTTCAGTTTTTATTTTATAAATTATATTGAAATTTATTTATTTCGAGCCAGAATATAGAGAATTCAATTATATGGTCAAAATTAATAATTAGGAATTTCCATTATGCTTATTAATTTTAAATCTAAAATTGAAATTAAATTTTAAAGGGCCATTCAACTTTAGATGACCAACAGGATGTTTTTGATAATTTTTTTTAACAAATTCAAACTCAGGAAGAGTGGTACTACGACTTGAACCAAAATAATTAAATTTTGTATTAAATCAAAAAATCTGAATACAAAAGTTAGAAATAAAATACTTTTGTTAAACCAAAAGTTGTTTTAAATAAAGCTCATTTTAAACAAAAAATGCATTTTTAATTTTACTTTATTTTATGCAGAAACAGCTTGTTTAAGCTTTGAGATAAAATAATGTTGTATGTAAATTTTATTTCAAGTAAATTCATTTTTTAATTTATACTTTATACGGTAAAAACAAAATAAAATCAATATAAAAACAATATAAAAACAATTCAAAAACAAAATAGAAACAAAATAAAAACAAAATAAATACAAAATAAAAACAATATAAAAACAATTCAAAAACAAAATAGAAATAAAATAAAAACAAAATAGAAATAAAATAAAAACGAAACAAAAACAATATAAAAACAATTCAAAAACAAAATAGAAACAAAATAAAAACAAAGTAAAAACAAAATAGAAACAAAATAAAATCAAAATAGAAACAATATAAAAACAAAATAAAAACAAAAGAAAAACAAAATACGAACAAAATAAAAGCAATATAGAAACAAAATAAAAAAAAATTGAAAATAAAAATAATTACATGAATATAAATAATAGAAAAATCGAGAAAAATTAAAAAAAAATATTTGTTTGGTCGTTAAAAGTGGAATGACCCTCTAAGAATAAAAGTAGATTTTTGCGGATATTTTGATTAAACACGTGAAACAAATCACCCATTCTAACTTTCAAATACAAGCCATTAATTTTACTCGCGGTTTGGAAAGAGTGAGATATTAAAAACTTGTTATTAACCAAGATTTATGGTCCTTTCAGAATCTTTCAGCTGGTCTTCTAGCATTCGCTTTTCTCCCTTAAAAAAATATGATTGAAATACTAAGCATGTAACACAATTCTTTAAAAGCTGCACCGAAGCGTTCGTCCAGAATTACCATCAATAAACTAATTGCTCGCAATTTTTTATAAATTTATTAACAATTGATTATTAATCCCGTAATTATTCGCATTGTTAATTAAGCATTTTAAATCATTTTTGTGGTATTTTTGCAGTAAATCCTGGAGCTAAAGAACGACTTGTCCAAATAACGGGACCGACCGAGGACAAGATACAGTGAGTTGATATTTCAAGACTAGACAATTTTTATTGTTAGTTAGCATTTTTAAAGTGGAAATATTCTTTAATTAGAATTTCGTGATTCAAGTTCAATCTATCGTTCAATCTGTCCTTGAATTTTGTCAATGAAAATTAACTGTTCGTTAAATTTTGTCAATGAAAATGGATTTTTCGTTAAATTTTGTCAATTGAAATTAATTTTTCGTTAAATTTAGTTGTTTAAGATTAATTTGTCGTTGAATTTTGTTGATTAAAATTACTTTGTTCTTAAATTTTGTCAACTAACATTAGTTTGTTCTTGTATTTCGCAGGGCTCACAGTTCGTCCCCTTTTTTACCTAATCCCCCTTTTCCCCCCATTTTTTTAAAGAAAATTCCCTAAAACACCTAAAATCAAATATTTTTCCTCTTTTTCCCGTAATTTTCAATGAATTTTTTTTTAATAATTGTTCAACAGAAATACTTTAGACTACTTCAAAATACTCCAAATATTTAAAAATACATAAAAATATTTAATATACTTAAAGCTACTTTAAAATACTTCCGACTTTTTCAAAATACTTCAAAGTATTTTTTAAAAAAAATGTACTAAAATATTTTCAAATACTTCCCAATAATTCAAAAAAAAAAAAAAAAATATATATAATAAATATAATATAAAAATTAAAAATTAAAAATATTTATAAAAATATAATATATGTATAATAAAAAATATCTAAAAATATTTTAAAGTCTTTAAAATATTTCAAACTACTTTAAATCCTTTATATTACTTTATGATACTTTAAAAAACTTTAAAATATTTCAAAATACTTGAAACTATTTTAAAATACTTCAGTTTACTTAAAAATACTTAAAATTATGTACTTCAAAATATTCAAAAATACTTAAAACTACTTTAAAATACTTCAGACAACTGTAAAATACTTCAAAATATTTAAAAATACGTTAAATTACTTTAAAATAATTTCAAATATTTTCAATTAATCCAAATACTTTGAAATATTTACGAACACTTAGAAATATTTAAAAACATTAAAAATATATCAAAATATTTAAATATTCTAAAAATTACTTTAAAATACTTCAAAAATCTTTTTATTACTTTCAAAGACTTCAAAATATTTAAAGATACTTCAAAATAACTCAAAGTATTTAAAAATATTAGTATTTTAAGTATTTTTAAATACTTTGAACTATTTTGAACTATTTTATATATATATATATATTTTTATATTTATATTTACCTTTATATATTTTAAAGTATTTGAAAGTAATTTTAAGTAGATTTAAATATTTTTAAGCATTTTGAAGTGTTTTTAAATATTTTGATGTATTTTGAAGTATTTTAAAGCATTTTAAAGTAATTTTAAGTAAATTTAAATATTTTTAAACATTTTTATTTTTAAGTGTCTTTAAATATTTTGAAGTATATTCAAGTGTTTTTAAAGGTTTTAAAATATTATAGTTTTTCAAAATGTTTTAAAAGTATTTAAAATATTTCAAGAGTGCTTCAAAATACTTCAAAATATTTAAAGTTACTTCAAAATATTGCAAAATATTTAAAGTTACTTCAAAATACTAAAATCGGTTTTAATATTTAAAATAACGACCTTGAATAATTTAAATTTTATAGAAAATTACTTTTGCAATAACCCTAAGAGCATTAATGGAAAAACGACTGTGATCCCTGATTTTCGCAATTAACATTAATTTGTCGTTAAATTTTGTTGATTAAAATTAGTTTGTTCTTCAATTTTGTCAACTAACATTAGTTTCTTTTTGAATTTTGCCAACTAACATTAGTTTCTTTTTGAATTTTGTCAACTAACATGATTTTTTTTTTAATTTTATTAACATAATATAAATATTAATTAATTATGAAATATAAATATTAATAAATTAATTAATTTATTGTCGGATTTTGTCAATTGAAATTAATGTGTCTTTAAATTTTGTTAATTAAACAATTATTTTGTCGATTATAATTGAGATTTGCTTGTAAAATACAACTGATATTTAATTTAATTGTTTTCAGCTACGCGAAGGATCTAATTAAAGATACAATACAACGAAATGCTTCACCAGTGCGATTAGACCACGGTGGAGGAGATAAAAGCGGGATAGGCGATTCAAGTTCCTCACTAAATAGCAGTGCTTCTGAAGAAAGCACTAGACTACAAAATTCACGTACTCGTCTTGCCCACAGCTTTTCCACCAACGACGCCAGTATTGGTGAATACAAATTAACGGTTATCATCGGTAACCAAACTTTGAAGATCTCTGGCTGTGATTTGGACCTTGTCAAGGTAATCAAATAGGAAAAATTTGTTTCTCTATTTTTCATAGAGAAATTTTTGTTGCAATGTTTTTCGGAAAAAATGTTACAAACGTTAGTGCTATTTTATTTGTTAAATTATTTATAATTAATTTTATTAATTATCTTATTAGTTTCCTTGTGTTACTTTGGCTCAAAGGGTTAAATGTTTAAAGTAACACAAGGAAACTAATTTAATTTATAGAAGAAGAAATTTCAAGAATTATCGATTTTATTTTATAATAATTAATAATAATATATATTATTAAATTCGACAGCAATTTAAAAACCAAAGGTCTACAAAAAAAGTTTTTCTACATTTAAATATATATTATTATAATGAACGGGTCTATATGTTAAAAAACCCGAAAGGGGTTTTAGGGATAACATTTATAGACATATTTATAACATTACATGGAGGGATAATAAAATAAAATAAAAATAATAAAATATATTATTATAATAATTAATAATAGATAATTTTATAATAATTTTCTTTTCTCTCAAAGTTCCTATTGGATGTGATGTGATATTTAATTTTATGATTATCATTGCAGATCGCGAAAATAATTATCGAGGATCATTTTGCTAGAGAAGCTGAGCAATGCAACAGCGGAGTTGAATTTTTCAATTTCGAAGAGGAGGCAGCTTTCTCTCCCGTCACTCAGTCTACCCCTCATAATTTTTTAAACTCCAAGTCTTGTATTTCTGGTAGAGAATTTAGCACCACGACCTCGGAAAGCGAAGAAGCTTTCAAAGTTCGTACGAATTCCGAATCATCCAAGCCGAAGCCGAAGAAAAACGGTACATTTCTTCCTTTTTAGCAAATATTTTCAGCACGGAATTTTTTGCTTTTTTGTCATTTTTATAATACTTAGTGTAGCGTTATTTAAGTAGTATTAATAATGAAAAGTAGTATTAATAATGAAAAGTAATATTAATAATGAAAAGTAGTATTAATAATGAAAAATAGTATTAATAATGAAAAATAGTATTAATAATGATATTAAAGTAGTATTAGTAATGATATTAAAGTAGTATTAATAATGATATTTACAGTATTTAATGTTTTGATTCAATGAGAACTTTTTCGTTTTAAAGAAAAGTCGACAATTTGTATAATTAAATTGTCTATAATTTGTTTTATTTTACGAGCTCATGGGGCAAAAATATTGTACTTTACATTTATTTTAATTTTTTTTCAGATGGGTTTAGAAACCAATGTTATTAAAAGATTAATGTTAATGTATTTTTGAAAAACTTTAGAATGAATGATTGCTTTCAGCATCGAGAGAATTGTCGTACGAGTTTTTAATGATGTGCTCGGAAGGGCCTTATGCAAAGCGAGCTCCTGCTGATTGGGCTCGAATTCAAAAGGAGTGTCCCAACATCGTACGCAAGGTATTTGACAGGAACGATAATTATATTACTTGCAACACAATTGCCATGAATAACAACAGAATTAACGAGACTAAGGCTAACTACTTTATTGACGCTGAGAATAACAAACACCCACTCTACAAGTTTACTTACTTGCTCTAAAGTTTCTAACAGTCTCTGAGAGAATTCACTGTTTTAAGAAACCCGAACAAAAAAATCTAAAAACTGGCTCTAAGAGCTTTAAAAGTCTGAATCGAAGATAATACCTCTAGTCTTGAAGACTTCGAGTTTAAGTATTAATTAAAGACTATTTTTTTCATTTCTTTTTGAGACTTGTTTTGATGTTCGAAACAGGTCGTTTATTCGAGAAGATACTTTATTGTTTGAATATTTTTATTCAAATTAACATATAGATAAAATGTTGCCAAAGTAAAACAAAAGTAAAAGTAGTATTTTAATTTGAATTTAAGAAATGATGTAAAGTTAAATTTCTTTAGAAAAGAAATTTCTTTAGAAAGAAAGGTTGTGAAAGAGAAAGGTTGTGTTTAAAAAGATTTAAGCAGAATTAGCCTGTATGTATTGTTAACAGTATTATGCATTCGTAGGGTTATTTTTGTACTTGCTGACTTTTCTTGGAATATTAGAATATTCTTAGAATATTAAGAATTTAAGGAATATTAAGAATTTAAAGAATATTCAGAATTTAAAGAATATTCAGAATTTAAAGAATACTAAGAATTTAAAGAATATTCAGAATTTAAAGAATATTAAGAATTTAAAGAATATTAAGTAGCAACCAAAGAGATTTACGGAAACTTTATCCGTTGCGTTCGTCTTAAATCCATGACAAAATTCAATTTTCTTATTTCACCTCGAATAATCATTTAACCTCGAGATTCAACTTGTGATTTTTTGCAAAACATTTTGTAAGTTGCAAACAAAATTGTATGGATCGAATTTGTTCTTCGTTAATACTATTTTTATACAAATCGTAATCAATGATAGTTTATAAAGATAATTGTTTAGGAAGTTAGAAATCTATAACGAAAAAGTGGGAGAATTGAATACTCTCTAAATTTTAGAGAGTTCTTTTTTCTCTCTTTTTCAATTTAGCGAGAGGAAAATAAAAATGACTAATTTGTTAACAAAATGGATCTGTGGAACATTTAGAATAAATTAGGTTTTTGCATTAATCTTGCACAAGGGCTTTAAAATGCTTTGAGAAAGTACAAACAAGCATTTAATAAATCCATGACATGTTGCACGTCTTAACGCTTAAAATTATGAAAAACGCATTCATTTTCGTTTTTACAATAAACAAATTATAAATCTTTAGTAACATTGAAGAATTGAAGATATTGATTGAAGATATTGAAGAATTGTCTAAATAATTGTACCATTAACAAGTATTGTTAATGAAAGTATGGCAATAAATAGTATTAACAATTGTTTTCTTAATCTAGAGTATATTTTTTTAAATACATTATTTTTGCCATTTTTCTATTCTTTAACGTGTTAAAATGTTCCATTATAATTGAAAATAATCGTCTCATTTTTTTATAAATATTTGTACGTTTGATATACTTGTGATTAATGAAAGTGTCTAATAAAACTTGTTTTTTAAATTTGTGTCACTAATTACAAAGTTTTGAAAAATTGCCTTTTCCTTGTTTTTATAATCTTTTTTTGTTTCCAAATTTAATGTACATAGTGGTAAACATTTTTTTGTAAGTAAACACAATTTTTTTTGTAAAAAAAAGAATTTTTTTTGTAAGTAAAAAAAAATTCTTTTCTAAGTAAAAAAAATTCTTTTGTAAGTAAAAAGAATTTTTTTTGTAAGTAAAAAAAAAATCTATTGTAAGTAAAAAACATTCTTTTGTAAGTAAAAAGAATTTTTTTTGTAAGTAAAAAAAAATTCTTTTGTAATTAAAAAACATTCTTTTGCAAGTAAAAAGAATTTTTTTTGTAAGTAAAAAAAAATTCTTTTGTAAGTAAAAATAATTTTTTGTAAGTAAAAAAATTTGTTTACTGTAAAGAAACGCTTTTAAATGAAAATGGTGTTAAATGGAATTTTGGTAGGGAGGATAAATTGTAGTTCTAAATTTGTTTGAAAAAAGTTTGCACTAATTTGTTAGTCTTAAGATTTTGTGTTTTGCAAGAGCTTTTAATAATCAGCACTGCGATTGACAATCTTCTTATCTGTCGTTTTAAGCACACGTCTAGGGCAATTTAAGAGGTAAGACTTTCATCATTTTCCTCCATTTCATATTAACTTTGTAGATACGTTTTTCTAGAAACATTTTCTTTTAACTTATATAGACATTAGAGCTTTAAAAATCATCTGAATTCGAACTATCATGTTTTGCTTTTTTACTTTTAAAATTACGCCTTTTTTTTAATTTTAATTATTTTCTCAATTTTAATTATTTACTCATTTTCAATCTTTTTCTTATCCTTAATCATTTTCTCATAATTTTCTTAACCTTAATCATTTTCTTATCCTTAATCATTTTCTTAACTTTAATCATTTATTTAAAATATTTTTATTTATTGAACACATTTGTTCGAAATCAATAATTATTTTGGCTTTATTTTCAGTTATAAAACTGAATTATTATTTATTATTATTTATTATTTATTTGTATTTCATTTTATTTATTTACATATTTTATTTAGTTTATTCGTTTTATTTATTTACATATTTTATTCAGTTTATTCGTTTTATTTATTTAAATATTTTATTCAGTTTATTTATTTCATTTACTTAAATATTTTTCGATTTTTTCTTCAGTTTTCTTTTGTTTTATTCATTTTTAAATAATTCCCTCTCATTTTCAGTGGTTTTTTAAATCCATTTTGGTGGTTTTTACTAATTTATATTTTTATCTTGATTTTCAATTATTTCATCTGATTTTGATGTATTTTCTAGAAAAAACACTTTGTAAGCACATTTAATCTTTTGCTTATCATTAACAATTTTATCAGCTTTTGAATTGATAAACATTGGGATGTTTTTTTATGCATTTTTAATTTTCTACAATTTTCTCATGTTTTATTTTTTAAATATATATAATATTTTAAAAAGTAATAGTTTCTTTAATTTTTGTGTTTTTCTATAAATTACAGCTACTTATTCATATTTATTTATTAATAATAAATAAATATTTTTTATTTTAAATTTCTTATTTATATATTCCTTCAATTGTGTTTATTTTTTAAATTTGCAGATATTTTTATATTTATGTTTTATTCTAAATTTAATATTTATCATTTTTTAACATTTTTGTTCTATTATTATTTTTGAAGGTATTTGTTTTCAATTTCAACTTTTTTAAAATTACATTATGCATTATTATTTTACTTTATTAAATTTTCATTTTATAAATAAGTACATTGTTCTCGTTTCTGTTTCATTTTTATTACTGTTTTCTTTTTTATTATTGTTTCTTTTTTATTACTGTTTCTTTTTTTATTATTGTTTCTTTTTTTATTATTGTTTTTTTTAATTATTGTTTCTTTTTTTTATTACTGTTTCTTTTTTATTACTGTTTCTTTTTTTATTATTGTTTCTTTTTTTTATTGTTTCTTTTTTTATTACTGTTTCCTTTTTTATTACTGTTTCCTTTTTATTACTGTTTCTTTTTTATTACTGCTTCTTATATTACTTACGATTAATTTTAATAACTTAAATTTAATTATAGAACAAATATATTGAAAAGTAAAAATTCAAGAAATACTGATTTTCAGTTTTTTAACTAGAATGTTTTTTTGTTCAGGCACCGATTCGCTGGTTCGAACCGGAAACTTATAAGGCAAAAGTAGCTGCCGCTGGTTTTGTCACAATTTTGCCTGCTGGGGATGTGGACAACGATCCTGAGTAGATTTAAGGAAGGGACTTACTGCTTTTATCGACTTACAAAGTTTGTGAAATTATTAAACACTTTACTTGACAGATAAAGAACATGTAAGTCCCCGTACTTGATTTTTACACAGAGAAAAATAGCAAGATTGAGATTAATTTTTTAATTGCAATATATAATTGACGTGTAAGCCAAACATGTTCTAATTACGTTATAGTAATCGAATATTCTCATAATTAGTCAAAATTCAATTTATCATTTTTTTTACCGATTTACAACTGTTTTGTATTTCATTATTTAATTTTATTATTTTCTTTTCTACTTCATTGATTAATTTTATTTTCTTAAATTTAGCCGTGTCTATTTAATTTTAATTATTATCTTTTATTCTTAATTTTATTTCATATATTATTATTTTTTATTTATAACTTTATTCATTTTTTTATTTATTTTCTTTATCATTTTTTTATTTATTTTCTTTATCAGTTTTTTATTTATTTTCTTTATCAGTTTTTTATTTATTTTCTGTATTATTTTTTTATTTATTTTCTTTGTCATTTTTTTATTTATTTTCTTTATCATTTTTTAATTTATTTTCTTTATCAGTCTTATATTTATTATTTTATTTAACATTTTCTATTTATTATTTTATTTATCATTTTTTATTATTTTATTTTATTTATTATCTATTTATTGATTTAGATTCTCGAGACAAAGTTTTTCGCCATTTTTATTACGTAAACGGCTTACTCGTCTTATGATTTTTTAAATCGCAATTTAAATTATTTTACAGTATAAATTATTTTTAGGGCTCCGTGCGCGAAACCCTGTTTTTATTTTGTTTTAAAGTAAAACGATATTTTTGACTATTAAATAAACTCTTTTTTTATGCAACCATCTATGGTTTTTTTTTATTTTATGATTTTTTTCTGTCTACTAGACATATAAAGTGTTTGTACAAATGATACAAAATTATTTCTCTATTTTGTTGTTGAAATTGATCAATTGTTTAAATATTTCGAGTATTTTTAGTATTTTAGATTTAAAATATTTTTGTTATTTTAAATTTTTTAGTATTAAAAATATTAGAAAATTTAGTATCTCAAAATTTTATATTTTAATTATTGAAATGCTTTTAATGTTTCAATTATTTAAAATGTTTAATGTTTAATTATTTAAAATTTGTTAATGTTTTAATTATTTAAAATTTTTTAATGTTTCAATTATTTAAAAATTTGTAATGTTTAATTATTTAAAATTTTGTAATGTTTTAATTATTTAAAATTTTTTAATGTTTCAATTATTTAAAATTGTTTAATGTTTTAATTACTTTAAATTTTTTAATGTTTTGATTATTAATTTTTTTTAATGTTTTTATGATTTAAATTTTTTAAAATGTTTTTATTATTTAAAAATTGTAAATGTTGTAAAATTTTTATTTGATGAGATTTAAAAATCAATTTTTGTTGAATGTAATTCGAATGTGATCAACGACTGTAAAGGCTTAATTTTAAAATTAATTGTTTGTTACTCTTCAGAGGGTTGAGTTTATTTTTTGATAACGTCTAACTTGTTAGAAGTTAAGGAGATTAAAAGAGAGATATAGGTTCTAAGCAATAAAAACTAATTATCACTGAAAGTAGAGTTCACAAAACTTGATCTAACCACTTTTAACTGTAACCGTTTCATCTGTCATTTTAGAATAAAAAATTAAAAGAAAAATGTAATATTTTTGCAACCTCTAATATTGAATTTTACGTACGCAAAGTGATTCGTAAAGTGGCACTTTTTGAACCAGTTTGAAAAAAATGCACTTTACACGCTAGGAGCTTCCATAGAAAAGAAAGCGATTACTTCATTAATTAATTAATTAATTATAACTATAATTAATAAATTAAGTAATTATAAAATTAATGAATTATAATTAATAAATTGATTAATATTATAAAATTAATTAATTAATTACTTTGTTACTTCATTAAAATTAAATTTCGTAAAATTCAACTTCTCGATCAGATGTTGCAAAAGATAGTGTATGATACATGTGCGTAAAATACGATTGATTGCATTCGTTTGATCAACAATATTGTACGTATTTGTATTGTAAACAATTATTTTTATAAAAACAATTGTCAAAATAAATTCTACTTTATATGCACACAATATTGTGTAGAACTGAAAATTCAAAAAATAATTCAAAAAACCGAGTAGTGATGTAGATTAAAATATACAATTATATTAATTCTTAGAATAATTATAATTTATACGAGAAAAAAAGACGTTATTGAAAAAAAAAATGTTTAAATACTAATATCAAGGAAATGGAATCTAAGTGCTTAGAAACTAATTTTATTATTTAATTATATTTTTTAACTTTTAAATTAATTTCGATATAATTTACGTTTTAATATTTTACAATATTGCAGAATATTTTTTTATTAAAATTTATAATTTCATGATTCTACATTATGATTCTACGTTATTATTATACATTATGATTCTACGTTATTATTCTACATTATGATTCTACATTATTCTACATTAATTAATTATTCATATATTTAATTAATGTTTTATTTAACAATTGTCGATTATTATTAATTTTCTTTTTTAATGTCATTTTAACAAAATAATTCTTAAAATTGAAGCACCCATCCGTGATTTAGTATTCACATAATAGTCTAGTCTGATTATTTACTTTTAAACAAAGAACTAAACCAAATTAATGAAATAGAATAATCTATAAGTTATTTTATGTTTTATGTGATAGACGAGTTTGAGCAATTCGTCTTTTGGATGATTGTTTACAGATTTTATAATTAAAACCTCGGCAATGTGTAAGAATTAATTGTGTTAATGCTGGGATTAAAAATCGAATCAGGTGTAGGTAATTGTTAAGAAAAATTGTTAGAAATTTTTTTACTGTAATTATGTTAAAGAATAAAAATTTGAATAAAATGTACATTATTCCTTTTGTATTTTGTAACATGTCCTAAACAATTACAGTTGCAGTAAGTGCTGTAAATAAATATAATTAAAATTAATTTAAAGAATTTAATTTTATTATTAAATTTAAATTTATAAATTATAATAAATATATTTAGACTAATAATAATATATAATAATATAAATAGAAAATAGCAATGTAATAAATAATTTTTTGAGTTTTAGGACTTTTTTAATATCTTGAAGAACTTGATAAAATGAAAATTATGCTATTAAAATATATTTTTTATAATAATCGCTAATTTAACATATTTTTATATACATATTTTTCTTACATGCAGACTTTTTGTAATACCTGGCTTGCCCGTTTATTAAATAAAATAAAATAAAAAATAAAAAAAATTACTATTTTATCTCTTCTTATTATAATTAAATATTTTTTCAGACAATTATTTTTGAATTATATTACATTTTAAAATTACATTTTAAAAATAAATTAATTTAATTATAATACATTTTTTGGACGTTAAAGATAACACTTTTGAATTTTCTTTTAAGAAAACAAATTACAAGGAATTATAGTTACTTCGAAATTAACACAAAGTATAGGTCGATTTTTTAAAAAGAAATTTGTCAACTTAGCATATGTGTAAAAATAATAGAGTTTCTACAAATCTAGAAAACCTGGAACTCTCATGGAATTCCATTATTCCTCATGGAATCATGGAAATCTCATGGAATTTTTATTTATATCATGGAAATTTATTTTCTTAATTTTTTTTTACTTTCTGTTTATTACATTTTACCAACATTTTATACTTCTTTTTATAGAAAAATACTTTAAATATTTCAAATATTTAAAAATATTTATGTATAATGTATGATGTATACAATAAAAAATAAATACTTCAAAATATTTAAAAATACATGAAATTTCTTTAAAATATTACAAAATACTTAAAACCACTTTAAAATGCTTCAGATTACTTCAAAATATTTCAAAAATATTTAAAACTACTTTAAAATACTTCCGATTACTTCAAAATACTTAAAAACTCTTGAAAACATTTATAATTAATTAAATATACTTCAAATTACTTTAAAAAACTTTAAAATATTTCCCAATACTTCAAAATATTTAAAAATGACTTAAAAATGATTAAAAATATTGAAATATAATTAAAATTACTTTAAAATGCTTTAAAAAACAGATTTAAAAATATCAATTTTTTACAGTTTTTTAGAAGTTCTATAATTCTTTAGATTACCTGAAAATACTTTTAAAAAATTTTAATTTCTTCAAAATATTTAAAATACTTAAAATTATTTTAAACTATTTCCAAATACTCGAAAGTACTTGAAAATAGTTCCCAATACTTCAACATTTTTAAAATTTCTTTAAAATGCTTAAAACTATTAAATACTTAAACTATTTCTCTAAATACTTTTTAATACTTCAAAATATTTCCAAATACTTCTTATTAGTTTAAAATATTTTAAACTACTTCAAAATATTTAAAATAGTTCCAAACACTTCCCAATACTTAAAAATTTTTTAAATTTCTTTAAAATATTTTAAAATACTTAAACTATTTCTAAATACTTTTTAATACTTCAAAATATTTCCAAATACTTCTGATTATTTTAAAATATTTTAAACTACTTCAAAATATTTAAAATACTTACAATTATTTTAAACTATTTCCAAATACTTGAAAGTACTTGAAAATAGTTCCGAACACTTCCCAATACTACAAAATTTTTAAAATTTCTTTAAAATATTCTAAAATACTTAAAATAACTTTAAACTATTTCCAAATACTTTCTAATACTTCAAAATATTTCCAAACACTTCTGAATATTTCAAAATATTTTAAACTATTTCAAAATATTTAGAAATTACTTAAAAATGTTTAAAAATATTGAAATATAATCAAAATTACTTTAAAATGCTTTAAAAAACAGATTTAAAAATATTGGTTTGTTAAGGTTTTTTAGAAGTTCTATAATTCTTTAGAACCTCAAATTTTTTTTTTCTTTTACCTCAAATTACTTTAAAAAATTTAAATTTCTTCAAAATATTTAAAATACTTGAAATTATTTAAAAATATTATTATTTAAAAATATTTTCAAATACTTGAAAATAGTTCCAAACACTTCCCAGTACATACTTCAAAATTTTTAAAATCTCTTTTAAATATTTTAAAATACTTAAAATTACTTTAAACTATTTCCAAATACTTCTTAATATTTCAAAATATTTTAAAAAACTTAAAAATACTTAAAAATATTGAAATATACTTCAAATTTCTTTAAAATACTTTAAGAAACATATTTAAAAAAATTAGTATTTTTAATTTAATTTTGTTTTGTAGTACCATAATACTTTATATTTCTTAAAAATACTTCAAAATACTTTAAAACACTTCAAAATATTTAAAAATATTAAAAAGTACTTCAAAATACTTAAAATAGATTTAAAATTAAAAATAATGATCCCGATTAATTTAAATTCTATAGAAAATTATTTTTAAAAATCTTTCGTTATTTCAAAAGTAATTTAAATTCTTACGAAATATTGAGAAACTAATTTTTATATTAAAATATACATTAAAAAATATGGAAATTTTTCTATTTTCTCATGGAAATCATGAAAAACTCATGAAATTTTGTAAAGAAAAATTTGTAGAAACCCTGAAATATAAAATATAATATAATATAAAATATGGTTTAAAATATAATAATATAAAATGTAATAAATAGAAGAGAAATTTCTTGAATAAACACATTTATTGTTTTCGAAATGTACAGAAGTGGCGATATCCCAAACACATAGTCATATAATCCGACATTTTGTGCAAATTCAGTTACATTATCCTTATAGAGTAATAATTTCTTGATGCTCGATAAAAATCAAAAAAATACCCTACAATCTGTCGTGTATACTTATTAATATCAGAAACTAGAGCTCTGTATACAGACACATGCAGTCCTTCTGCCATTTAATGATATATTGTGTTTCTCAAGCTGCCCTTTCAGTACATTGTCCACTTGATTTCATTGATTTACAGATCGTCGTACCTTCGCTTTTTTTACTCCTTAAATTGTATTAAAATATAGAGTGCTTTTTCCCAACATTTTTACACATTTAAAATAAATGATGGGGTTTAAAAATTGTCATACCTAAAAATTAAGTCACAATAATATTTTTGAACAAGTGATAAACATTCACTCAAATTAATTTCTTACATATTTCATTTCTGATTCATACAAGCATTTACAGAAAACTGTCCTGAATTAAAAAAAAAAGTAAAAATAAAAAAAGAAACAACGAAATTTCTATATAAAACAAAGCTTCTAATTTGATTTACAATTGCAAAAATTCTTATAAATCCTAATGTTTCAACAAGTCCAGTGTTTCTCGTTTAATTTCAAGTAAAAATCGTACTTATTAGAATCACATTATCTACTTTTTAATGATAATTTATAACTAAGTCTTGTTTCTTTACATGCCATGCCTCAGCCTTTATAAGTCGACGACATAAAATGTGTTTTTTTCCACAATACTGAGAATGCAAATGCAGTTCGCAATAGCGATTAGACTGAGCGTTCGGCAGTTAAATTAAAAAATTGCGTTAATTTGCATTTTATCAAAATAATTACTCTCGCAGATAATTTGCTATTTATAATTGCACTTTTTGGGACTCGTGCATCTCGCGCTGTCTTTCATTTGAAAAGGTCAGCTTTTTCTCAAGAAAGAAGTACAAGAAAAAGAAAAGTAATCTGGCATCTATTTTTTTTACCCTTACAATTTAAGGGAGAAGTTAATTTGCTTTTATAAGCAGAGTCGTTTTGAAAAAGACAAAGCGACACTGCCAATTTCATTATATACCGCTTCTTAAATAATTAATACATATTCATATGTAAATGGGTACAAATGTTCGTTCATAATTACGTACGTTATTTAATAATAGCTACTAGTCGCATATAAATAATTGATAGAAGAGTTCGGTGTAAGTAATGATTCTAAGCAACATCCAAGAAAGCTTCTGTGCTTCCACTGTTCAGCTTCTCTAAAGCATAAATTAAAAAACTTTTTTTTTAAAAAATAATGTCAAAAAGAATTGTGAACAGAATTTTTCCAAAAAGGGACAAGTAAAAACACAGATAGCCGTTTAATGACCGATATATTCACATTGTATGTCATTTTATTGCAGAATGAGCGGCGATGTACGAACTATCATACACTTTAAATTCCAGATTATACTGAAAGTCTAGAGAATTTTCTTACAAGAATGACATTCAAGTGACGATCAATGGATTCTAATCTAAGAGAAATTCCTATGCAACTTAAACAGTTATCGTAGTATTAGGACTCACTAGTAAAGAGAAACTTCTTCTGTGTGAAGAACTTTACTATTAAAAATTCACTAAACATTATTAAAACAAATGTTGGTATCTTCCTTAAGTGTAAGTGTTGACATATAAGACGAATATACGACGAATGTTTTCAAGTTACAAAAAATGATTCCATGACTTGCGCACAATCTCGTGCAAGTCACAATTCTTTTCTAAGTTTTTCTTTACTTTTATTTACACTATTTTTATCTAGTTGACACACATAAGAAATTTCTAGCTACCTGATACTCATTTTTTTTTGCATTTTCTCATTTCTAATGAAATTATTGATGATGTGAAGTTCGACAATTAATCACGTTTTCACATTTTTCACTCGGACGACTCAATCACTGTTCTGTGAATGAATACTTCACAATGAAGATAATTATACGCACTAATTACATCACTAAGGCTTTCAATTCAAAAAATTGATACAGCACACATTATTTTTTTTTAAATATTTCTTACAGTCACGCGGTTATGTTTCCTGATGATAAAAAGAAAGAAATTGTTATACTTTACAAAATTTCGCGTTTGAAATAAAAAGTAAAATTTACTAAACAAAGACTCAGACTCATCTTAATGATAAAAGCAGTTAAAAGACGTAATCAGCTCCTGCCATGTCTATAGCCCATCGGAATTTATCTCTTTGAGTTTTATTGTAAATTTTCTCAATTGGAACCTCGTACTTTTTGCACCTGAAAAATATTTCATATTTATTATAAAAATTATCATTAATTTATATTGATAGAATTTAATTTATCTATTCTTTTAAATTGAATTATAAGAATTTAATAAAACAAATATATTAAACTTTACACCTATTATCAATCTACATTCAACAAATGAATAATAGAATTTAACTTTTTCAGAATTTGTAATTTAATTTAAGCGTGATTTCAAATCTTGTAAAAATAACGTTTTCTATTCACAGAGTTTCTACAAATTTTTCTTCACAAAATTCCATGAGTTTTCACTGAATCAAAAAAAATCATTTTATACTTTATTTAATACTTAAAATACTAATATTTTTAAATACTAATATTTTTAAATACTTTAAACAATTTTGAACAATTTTGAAGTATCTTTAAATATTTTGCAATTTTTTAAAGCGTTTTTAAATTACTATAAACTATTTCAAAAGACTTCAAAATATTTAAAGATACTTAAAATTTCTTTAAAATATCAAAATTCTTAAAATTACTTTAAAATACTTCACAGTACTTTATATACTTCATATATACTTCATATATACTTTATAATACTTCAAAAAATCTTTTAAAATATTTAGAAATACCTAAAATTACTTTAAAATTTTGCCAAATGCTTTCCAATACTCCCCAATATTTAAAAATACTTAAAATTATTTAAAAATACTTAAAATTATTTAAAAATACTTAAAATTATTTTAAAATACTTAAAAAGGCTTCAAAATATTTAAAGGTACTTAACATTTCTTTAAAATAATTCAAAATTTTTAAAACTACTTTAAAATACTTGAAAATATATTTAAAAAAATATTTAAAAGTAATTTGAAGTATTTTGAAATATTTTAGTGGATTTTTAAATATTTTCAAGTTTTTTTCTCGACTTTAAAAAAGCATATTATTAATTTTGGTTAAAACTTAATAAACATAAAGTACATAAAATAATTAAATAAAAAAAATAAATTGCCATTGTATAAATGAAAATTCAATGAGATTTCCATGGTTCCCTGAGGAATAATTTATTTCATTTCATTGTACGGGAATAATGAAATTCCATGAGAATTCCAGGTTTTCCAGAATTGTAGAAACCCTGATTCATTTATTTAAAACTTTCAATTTCAAAACGAAAAACCTAAGCTTAAAAAATAAAACAATTCCAAACATTAAATTTCATTACTGATTTTTTTCCATACGCGGTAATAAAATACAATTAAATTATAGCTACAATCATTTTCGTGACGTTTTGAATAAATTGTAATTATATTTCATTATTTCATTTCAAATAGAAAAAGAGTATTGAGAAAATAAATTTTGCATTTTATACGTCACTCGTCTATAGAATTTTCGACTTTTGCTTTTAAATTGAAGTTTAAAAGAGGAAATTACTATTTAAAAAATTTCTAATTTAATTCAGGTTGAATTTTAAGCCTAAAGTAGTTTTTAAGTAATTGTATAAGTTGTATAATAATACAATTTAATAATTTACTAACCATGCTACGGAGATTCGAGGATCCAAATAATTCAGTTTACTCGTTCCCAAAGCAATTTCCTTATTCTCTTCTTTATCGGTGGCCTGTACCTCTAATTTCGTTAACTGTTCTTTCAATCGCTCCAACATTTTCTTCTTTTTGTCGTAAGTGCTAAAATAATCAAGAGAATGTAAAATCTATCAAAATTTTAATTCGACTTTTTTATTTGTAAATATGTTATTTTAAATTTGCCAACTTTTGTTTTTTTAAGCTCTGTAATGTGCATAACTTTATTAACATTTAATATAATACAATATATATCCTTGTATCATATATTATATTATATTATTGTACTTTTTTTTATGATGAATCATTTTTTATGATGATTGATGAATTCTTCTACTTGCGTACTTTTTTTTTATACTTACACTTTTTCTTTGACAGATCCATTCTTTGCTTCCCGTTTAGCTTGTTTTACTTGGATCTCAGCATCCTCGATGGCCTCTTTTTTCGTGTCAATTTTGGTTTTAAGATTTTCCATTGACTTTGCGTGTGTTTTGGGAACGGCACGTTGATGGTTACACAATATCGCAACCGCTCGATTTGCTCTGTTATAAGCAAGAATCTTCTCGGCCACAGAATCTTCTGGATTTGTCAATTTCTCCAATTGTTGTTGCAGAGTCCAAGAAGCATTGTATGTTCTGAATACTTTAGCAGTAAGGCCTTCCATAAGTTCGTTTAAGTGTTTGTTCATCACCATTGTTGTTAAACGATCAAATAAATCATCGCCCGGAGACTTATTTTCCATAAATAATTGAAGATTCTTAAAAACTCGTTTTTCTATCGGAACTTCGTTGTAATACCTTATAGAATCTTTACCTGAAAATCAAAGTTAATAAACATTAGTGCTAATCGTCAAATCAATCAATTTGTTTGAATATAAAGTCACGAACAAATTTGAAACTATATAATAATTTTAGCGTCAATTAATTTATAATTTATAAATTATAGTGTTAATTCCAGTAAACTTTAAAGGGGTTTCCACAAATTTTTTCATCACAAAATTCCATGAGCTTTCCATGAGAAAAATAGAAAAATGTCCATGATTTACAGGCTTGACCCGTAAATTTGTAAAATAAAATAATAAAATATTTTTAATATAAAACATATGTTAAGGAAAGGAATTTTTGAATATTTTAAAAAACTTATAAGTATTTTTTTTAAATATTTCCAAGCGTTTTGTAAAATTTTGAAATATTGGAAATATTTGGAAATATTTTAAAGTAATTTTAAGTATTAAATTAAACATTAAATAAATTTGCAGTATTTCGAAGTAGCATTTAGTGTTTTAAATTAGTTTTAAGTATTTCCAAACATTTTAAAGAAATTTATAGTATTTTAAAATATTTAAAAATATTTTGAAGTATTGGGAAGTATTTAAAAATGTTTTAAAGTCATTTTAGGAATTTATAAATATTTTAAAGTAGTTTAAAATAGTCTTAAGTATTTTGAATTATTATAAAGAAATTTTAACAATTTTTAAATATTTTGTAGTATTGGGA
This sequence comes from Ganaspis sp. Gsp50, assembly GCA_011057455.1. Lineage (NCBI taxonomy): Eukaryota > Metazoa > Arthropoda > Insecta > Hymenoptera > Figitidae > Ganaspis > Ganaspis sp. Gsp50. The sequence continues at coordinate 20,658 of WNHD01000277.1, read as the reverse complement.
AGAATTTGGAAATATTTTAAAGTATTTTAAAATATTTTAAAGAAGTTTCGAGTATTTTTAAACGTTTTAAAGAAATTTTAAATATTCTAAAATATTTTCAAGTAATCTGATTTATTTTGAAGTAGTTTTAAGTATTTTGAAACATTTTATAGAAATTTTAAGTATTTTGTAATATTTTGAAGTATTTGGGAATATTTTAAAGTAATTTTAACTATTTTGAAAAACTATGAATTATTTTTAATTAGTTTTAAATATTTTTAAACATTTTAAAATATTTTGAAATACATATTGGGAAGTATTTGGAAATTTTTTAAAGTCATTTTAGGAATTTATAAATATTTTAAAGTACTTTAAAATAGTCTTAAGTATTTTCAATACTTAAATTACTTGTAGTTTCAAATACTTTGAAATATTTCGAAGCACCTTAAAATACTTTAAAGTATAGGGAAGCATTTGGAAATATTTTTATAGTAACTCTAAGAATTTTAAATATTTTGAGGTATTTTGAAATATTTTGAAGCATTCTTAAATATTTTGAAATATTTTGAAGTATTTTCAACTATTACAAAGAAATTTTAACAATTTTTTTAAATATTTTGTAGTATTGGGAAGAATTTGGAAATATTTTGAAGAAGTCTGAACTATTTTAAATTACTTCAAAGTATTTTGAAATATTTTAAAGAAATTTTAAGTATTTTAAAGAAATTTGAATTATTTTTAATTAGTTTTAAATATTTTTAAACATTTTAAAATATTTTGAAATACATATTGAAAAGTATTTGGAAAGATATTAAAATTATTTTAAATATTTTTAAATCATTTTGAAGTAGTTCGAAGTAGTATGAATGATTTCGAAGTAGTTATAAGTATTTTTAAATGTTTTGAAATATTTTGTAATATTTTGGAAATATTTTAGTTATTTTAAATATTTTTTAGTATTTTCAAGTAGTATGAAGTATTTTTAAATATTTTTAAGTATTTTGTAATGCTTCGAAGCATTTGGAAATATTTTAGTTATTTTAAATATTTTCAAGTAGTATGAAGTATTTTTAAATATTTTTAAGTACATATTTTGTAAGATTTTGAAGCATTTGGAAATATTTTAGTTATTTTCAATATTTTTTTCGTATTTTGAAGTACCTAGTATGAAATATTTTTAAATATTTTTAAGAATTTTGTAATATTTTGAAGCATTTGGAAATATTTTAGTTATTTTAAATATTTTTTAGTATTTTCAAGTAGTATGAAATATTTTAAATTAGTTTCAAATATTTTGAAACATTATAAAGAAATTTTAAATATTTTGAAGTGTTTTTGAATATTTTGAAGTATTTTTAAATATTTTGAATAATATGTTTATTTTTTTTTTTAATATTTTAAAGAAACTAAGTATTTTTAAATATTCTTTTTCTGTAAAAAAAATTTATTATTAATTTTGCTAAAACTTAGTAAACATAAAATAATGAAATAAAATAAAAAAAAATGTTAAATGTATAAATGAAAATTAATTTTAGCGGAAGTATTATTTCCAGAACTTTAATTTATGCTAGAAAATACCAACCTAAGAAATCGAATACAACAACGTAATCTTTGCCATCTTTATGCTCATGCAAACTGATGTGTTCCACTCTCAAAGAACAGCAACCAACAGTGTCAGCTTGATCCTCATCCTTCTCGTTACCAGCTCTCAGAGCGAGTTTATCAATAAAATACAAAGCCACTGCCCTCTGTCTGATTCGCATTTCCTTGCTCTTCCAATCTTCTCGATACGTGTCACGAATTTTATCAATTGATTTTGCTAGTTTTCTCGCCGTTTCATACTTCTGCCAATCCTTCTCTCCCTTCAGTTTACTCGATGGATTCAACATGACATATTTCACTTGACCTTGAACATTCTCAGTCCAAGAAGCTAACCAGGTGACAGTCGAATCGTGCTTGATTTCCCGCCACCTGTGGCCAGACGGAGGCTTGGGAATCACCGAGTCTTTCGAGCAATTGATCATCACGTCCTCGGGCATAACTCTCTTCTTTAATTTCCCCATCTTAGGATGTTCTCCTCGACCTCTGAACAAGCTCGGTGGTTCTATTTTGAAGTTACCTATTTTCTCTTTGTGTCCATCAATCGTACAAAATCCGTACTCATTCAAAACTTCTTCATTTTGCTCTTTAATCTTCTTCTTTTCTTCTTTCGACATTGCCTTGCGCTCTTCACTCTTTTGTACAAAGTAGGCATTTATTTCCCTAAAATTGCACTTTGACAAATCTGTGATTTTTGCCTTTTCTTGGTCCGTCATTACATCGCGCCAGTCACGGAAAAAGTTGTCGTTAAATGCCTTTTTCGTCGTATAGTCGTGTTCTATCATTCTGGCATAGAAAGTCGCTACTTCTTCGGCTTCTTCGCTTAAACGCATTTCTTTGCCGTTGTAATAAAATTTAACACTCGAAGGCAGTGGTTCGTAGGGTGGTGCGAAAACTGGTCCTTTATGTTCCAGGAACTTCCATTTTGTTCCATCGTCTTTTTTCTCCTCCTCCCACCTTCAAAATTCAAGCAAATCAATCATGAGAATACAAAAATTCAGTTCAATTTGAAACAGAATACACATTTTAATGCAATTTGATAAAAATACAAATTTCAGTATTATCTTAAAAGAATACAAATTTCAATTCAATCCGACAAGAATAAAAATTTCAATTAAATCCGATAAGAATAAAAATTTCAATTCCATCCGACAAGAATTAAAATTTCAATTCAATCTGACAAGAATTAAAATTTCAATTCAGTCTGACAAGAATGCAAATTTCAATTCAATAAAATAAGATTTTATAAATATATAAAATATTTATAATATATATAGATATTGTATAATTATATTATAATAAATGAGTTATAAATAAAAATTTGTTATTTCCAATTAAAGAATTAATTGGAAATAAAATATTTCAATTTCATTTTCATTTTTTTAACTTGTTTGTATAAATTCTTTTTAATACAAATTTTGTAGTTTTGATGAGTACGGATTTTCTGTGGAAACGCAAAATTAATAGTTTCTTTTATTTAATAAACCTACAAGTGGAGTAAATCGGATTGATTGATAAATTTTTACCCTTTAACATAAAATAGAAAAAGAAAAAAAAACAAAACAAAGAAACGAAAAAAAGAAACGAAAAAAGGAAATAAAAAGAAAAGAAATAAAAATTAAAAATTAAAATAAAAAAATAAAAAGAAAAGAAGTAAAAATGAAAAGAAAAGAAATGAAAAGAAAAGAAATAAAAATTAAAAAAAAATAAATAAAAATTAAAAAAAATAAATAAAAATAAAAATTAAAGAGATCAGTCAAAGAAAAATCTAAAAATCGCAACTACTTTTATTAAATTGTTCAAACTTGTAATCACGAGATTAAGAAAATAACTATCAGTTAGGTTATGTTGACACGAGTTATTACAAGTTTGATCAAGTTCTTTTTACAATTTTGCAAAATTTGTCAATCTGTTTTCAAGTTTGCCAACATTGCAGACAAAATGTAACAAAAGCATGCAAAAAATCAAGAAATAATATGAATAATATCACGCTATAAATCAACAGCAATTTAACAAAACATAACCTCTCAGAAAGTTGTATCTTATTCCGTTCTACAGCAACCAGACGAAGAAATCTAATTTGCGATAAATTTCCCGAAAACAGTAGAAATAATTTAGCTAAACATTTCATCATAATTTGAATATTATTGAACAAAAACTCTAAATTGAATCATGAAAATGTAAGACAATTTTTAACGCTTTCACATGGCTTTCACACAAAATTCTACTGCATGCGATACTACCTTCGTGCACACTACTTTACATTAGAATGACTTATTAAACACAAAGCGGGAAAATCTGAATCTTACCATTTCCACACATTTTGTTCCTCTTCTTCCTTCTTTTTCTTTTTCGGACTGGGAGTAGTGGTGCTTTCAGTTTTTACAGGCTTTACAGCTTTTTGGGCTTTTTGAGCTTTTTGCTTCTTTTTCTTGGGTTTCTACAAAAATACATAATAAATTGTACATACACAAAATCTACACGTTTAATTTATATTTATACGCATTCATATTTTTAATGTCTAAAACGTTAATTTTCTTTTTTGGCAAAAACGTTAATTTTCTTTTTTGTTGAAAACACTTATTTTCTTTTTTGTCAAAAACATTAATTTTCTTTTTTCCTTAATTTGTCCAAATTAAGATCATCGTTTAATTTGTCCAATGATTGAAATCACTTACCTCATCTTCTTCGTAATCAGATTCCTCATAGTCAGAATCCTTCTTTTTCTTTTTCTTCGTTTTAGCGGCTTCTTTCTTGGGCTTTTTACGAGCTGACAGTGGAACATCTTCCTCTTCATCAGAAGATTCTACCTTTCTTTTAACGCTCGGTGATGGTTTTGCTCGTGTCGACTGTAAAAATTTTCACATTAATCACAAATTGAAAACTAAAGTATTAAAAAGTTAAATTTACTGTCGAGTAATTCAAAGACAAAAACTACAAACCACAAGGGAGTCATGATTTGTTAAAGGATAAAGTTCTTCACGCCTAGAAGAAGCAAATATTTATAGAATTCTTTGTAGGGTTTGAAAATTTCGTTTCCAGAAGAATTATACCTTACGATAATTTCCATTGATAAAGGGTTACAATAATCCAAATCACAAATACTGAATAATTTAGTTGCAAACACAAATTTTTAAATGAAAACGAAATACGAAAACTACAATTAGGTTGACGAAAACAAACTGAAGTTTGCTATAAAGCAAATGAGCTCTCATTCTTTTATTTTAAAAAATAATTGAGGCTAAAAAGAGATTCTATGATTTTGTATCATGAAGAAATAGACTAAAATAAATTATAGATTTTTCTAAGAGTTTTTCCTTGAGTGATAAATTTTTCTAAATTCTAATATAGAATTTTTTATTTATTATATAGATTTATTATTCCATGATTTTAATTTATTTTAGTTTACTTCTTAAATGTATATAATTAACCTCTAATTATATAAAAATAAATAAAATTTTCAAAATTAACCCCTAATATGTAAAAATTGTTTTTGAGATAAAAATTTGTGATCAGTTTTTTTCCAACGTGGCTTTTAGTGTGTGATTTGGGTAAAATTGACATTATATACATTTTTTGGAGAATAAAAATTTACCAATGGCATGTCTTCGTCTGAATCTTCAGTTTTTGCTTCCATAGTGGTGTTGTGAAGTTCTGAGAGTCTGGTGTCGTTACCAGAATCATCGTCATTCACTCTAAACTTCTCATCCTTTTCATCATCATCTTCCTCTTTAATGTAAAGAGGTCGTTCCTCCATGCTATAATCATCATCATCCATATCCTGTTGCGACACATCTTCCTGTTGAGAAATTGGTTCCTGTAAACATTTTGAATTTAAATAAGAAACCATCTTTCATGATTTAAATCATAATTTAAATAAGATGCTAATTAATTAAATCATAATAAATAAAAGAATAGTTAAAATCATAAGAAATAAAACAATAATTAAAATCAGAATAAATAAAACAATAATTAAAATCAGAATAAATAAAACAATACTTAAAATCATAATAAATAAAAGCGTAATAAATAAAATCGAAATCAATAAAATCGTTATAAATAAAATCATAATAAATAAAATTATAAAAATTAAAATACTGATAGAAAATGAGAAAATGTAAAAATAAAAATGTGGGAATCATACCTTTTTCAGATCATTGCAATTATTCGTCACAGGTTCCTCTTTTGTCTCGACTTTAATCTCAACTTCTTGTTCTTCTTTAACTTTAATTTCTTCCTTAATTTTGTCGGTCTTATCCTTCTCATCTCGATGTTTAGCTAAAATTAAAACACAATTTTTAATATGTTCTATTATTCAAATTATAAAAATAAATATAAAATCTAATAATGAAAGATGTAAAATATATTTAAAAACATATATAATCTTACAGTCAATGAAATCAAATGTAAATTTAATTTAAACAAAAATATAAATGAGACACAAATTAATTTAAAATTGAAACAAAAATCGAATGGATACAAAAAGAGAATTGATTCAAAAATGATCTAATTGATTCAAAAATTCAATTACAACAAAAACAGAATTGAAACAGAAATTCAATTAAATCAAAAACAGAATTGAAACAGAAATTCAATTAAAACAAAAACAGAAATTCAATTAAAACAAAAACAGAATTGAAACAGAAATTCGATTAAAACAAAATCAGTTAAAACAGAAATTCAATTAAATAACAACAAAATAGAAACAAAAATTCATTCGAAAGTGAAACAAAAATCGAATTAATACGAAAATTTAATGAAAACAAAAACCGCTGTGGTGCAAAAATTTAATTGAAACCAATAGCGACTTGCAACATAAATATAATTGAAATTGAGACAAAAATATAATTAAAATTGAGACAAAAATATAATTGAAACAAACATTAATTCAAAATGGAAACAAACATCGAAATTAAAACAGAAATAGAATTGATACAAAAGATAATTCGAAATTGAAACGAAAATCGGTTGATACAAAAATTCAATTGAAACAAAAATCTAATTGAAAGTGAGAAAAAAAATCAAGTTGATACAAAAATTCAATTAAAACAAAAACAGAATTAAAACAAAAATTCATTCGAAAGTAAAACAGAAAAATAGAATTGCAACAAATATTCATTCGAAATTGAAAAAAATCAAGTTGATACAAAAATTCAATTAAAACAAAAACAGAATTAAAACAAAAAAGCAAAAATTCATTCGAAATTGAAAAAAATCAAGATGATACAAAAACGCAAAAATTCAATTAAAATAACATAATTTGAACAAATATTTATTAGAAAATGAAAGAAAAATCAAATTGATGAAAAATTTAATTTAAACAGAAATATAAATGAGTCAAAAATTAATTCAAAATTGAAACAAAAATCGAATGGATACAAAAAGAGGACTGAAACTAAAATCTAATTGACGTTGAGATAAAAACTTATTGATACAAAAATACCAGTAAAACTAAAATAGAATTGAAACAAAAATTCAATTAAAACATAAATCTTATTCAAATTGAGACAACAATTATAGAAATGAAGCAAAAATTCATATGAAATTGAAAGAGAAATAAATTGGATGCAAAAATGTAATTGAAACCAAAAGCGGATTGAAACACAATTATAATTGAAATCGATTTAGACAATAATAGAATCGATACAAAAACTTATTCGAAATTCAAAAAATTCAAATTCATAAAAAACTGTAATTAAAAAAAGAATCGAATTCATACAAAAATTAAATGAAAACAAAAATCGAATTGATAAAAAAAATACATCTAAAAAAATAAAACAGAATTGAAACATAAATTCAATTAAATAACAACAAAATTGGAACAAAAATTCATTCGAAAGTGAAAAAAAAATCGAATTGATACAAAAATTTAATGAAAAAAAAATCGAAATTAAAACAGGAATGGAATTGATACAAAAAATCATTCGAAATTGAAACGAAAATCGGTTGATACAAAAATTCAATTGAAACAAGAATCTAATTGAAAGCGAGACAAAAATCAAGTTGATACAAAAATTCAATTATAACAAAAACAGAATTGAAACAAAAATTCATTCGAAATTGAAACAAAAATAGAATTGCAACAAATATTCATTCGAAATTGAAACAAAAATAGAATTGCAACAAATATTCGTTGAAAATTGAAACAAAAATAAAATTGCAACAAATATTCATTCGAAATTGAAACAAAAATAAAATTGCAACAAATATTCATTCGAAATTGAAACAAAAATAGAATTGCAACAAATATTCATTCGAAATTGAAACAAAAATAGAATTGCAACAAATATTCATTCGAAATTGAAACAAAATTTCAATAGAAACAAAAATTCATTCGAAATTGATACAGAAATTCAATTGAAACAAAATCGTATTGATACGGAAATTCAATTGAAACATTTATGGAATTGAAACAAAAATTGAATTTGAGATAAAAATCGAATTGAGTTAACAATCAAACTGACACAAAAATCGAATATATAATACAATCAAATTGAAAAGAAACCTTTTTAAGCGAATACAATATACTAGACGAGTCATTTCAAATTTGTTGCTTTTTCATTATTTAGAAAACAAAATACATCACAAAAAATATTACTGTCCCTCAGTATTATAAATTTTCAATCTTTGTGTCTCATTACAATGATAATCACTATATCTTTAAAATTCTTGATCTTATTATTTATTATTAATCTCCTTATTTGGCTGAATATTCAGCCAAATATCAAAAACTTTTAAAAAAGCACCCTCATCATAAAATATGAAAATTGGTGAATATTCAGCCACACAAAATTGTAAAAAGAAGCCTTACATTTTTCCTTATCATGTCGATGACGATCCTTGTCATGACGATGTTTATCCTTGTCCGATCTATGTTTATCCTTATCTGAGGACGAATGAGAACTCGAGTGTTTTTTGTCCTTGTCTTTGTCCTTGCTTCTGTCTTTATCACGAGAAGAAGACGAGGAGCTGTGCCTGTGCTTATCCTTGCTAGAACTGGAACTCTTGTCCTTATCCTTGTCCTTTTTAGAGCCGTCCTTATCCTTATCCTTATCCTTATCCTTTGAGCTAGAGCTACTATGGTGTTTGTCCTTGTCTTTGTCCCTCTCTTTCTCTTTCTCTTTGTCTTTGTCCCTTGAGCTAGAACTAGACTTGTGATGGTCCTTATCCTTGTCTTTAGATCTTTCTTTATCCTTGTCTCTGCTAGAACTGCTGCTACTCTTGTGTTCCTTGTCCTTGCTCGACGAGGAGCTGCTCTTTTTGTCTCTGTCCTTGTCCTTGTCCTTGTCTTTGTCTCTATTACTGCTACTGTGACGATCTTTGTCCTTTGAAGAGCTTGAGCTATGCTTATCTTTGTCCTTATGACGGTCCTTATCTCTATGCTCACTTTTATGACTTCTTTCCTTGTCCTTGCTCCTGTCTTTATCCCTATGTTCCGATTTGTGAGATCGTTCCTTGTCTTTATGTTCAGACTTGTGCTCCTTCTTGCGATCGAAGCCGTTCGACATGCCATTCAAGTGACCATCTGGAAAAATAGAATTTTAAGAATGTAACCATTTACTTATAAAATTTTAATAATGTAATCATTTACTTATAAATGTGTTAAAATATATTTGATGTATTTAAAATTGGCTGTTGGTTACGAACCTTAGGCCAATAAACCAAAAGAAGAAAGAAGATATATTTAAAATTAAATAATATTTCAATCAAGAGTAGTAAAAACAGAAAAATATTTTTTTTTCGATATTAATATTTTATACACAAATTCGGAAGGGAACATTTATTCTATGTATTTATTATAAGTGCATAAAACTCTTATATGAGAGTGCAATAACATGTAATAAATCTGTGAAAAATTCGAAACTCTTTTACAAATAAGATTTAATGTAATTTAATTTATTAATCGATATTTTTGACTAAATTGAAATTTAATTCAATTAAACTCTCTTAATTTGTACATCCTTTAAGTATTTTTTTCTCCTTTTTGTATTTACAACCTTTATGTCAATTAAAATTAATTTATCTAAATTAATTTATCTGAATTAACTTATCTACATTAATTTATCGGAATTAATTTATCTAAATTATTTTATCTAAATTAATTTATCTGCATTAATTTATCTAAATTAATTTTCAAAATCAAATAAAGTAGATTATTTACGTAATTCTAATATAAATCACAATATAGACAGATTTACAAAGGCGCTTTTTAAAGTTTAAAAATACACACCAAATTTACAAAATACGTTGAATTAATAATTGAATGATTATTCAATTAATGCTTCAATAAAATTTATTTTTAACGTATGATTAAAATGTGTAATGAAATGTAATTTCCAACAATTATCATACGTTGCGCCTCAATTTAATTTTTTCTTTTTTACAAAAAGACCACTTTTTCATTCTGAAAAATTTGTATTTATTGTAAATAATAATGTAAACAATTTTATACTTATTAAACTTCAAAACCCTTGTGATTATTTATTTTTATAAACTTAATTAATTGCAAATAAAATTACTTTTAAACATAATTGATTTTAAATATAATTACTTTTAAACATAATTGATTTTAAACATCATTGATTTTAAACATCATTGATTTTAAACATAATTACTTTTAAACATCATTGATTTTAAACATAATTACTTTTAAACATCATTGATTTTAAGCATAATTATTTTTAAACATAATTATTTTTAAACATACATTTAAACATCATTATTTTTAAAAATACATTTAAAGGTAATTATTTTTGAACATAAATTTAAAGATAAGTACTTTTAAAGATTACACAATTTTACTACACATTTTATTTTGTTAATATTTATTACAAATTTCTTTGATATTTTAATAAGAAAATTTTGATACAAATTTAATTAGTGTTATAAAATAAATTTTTGATTTTTCAAAACTTTTGATCAACGAAAAAATGTTAGTTTGGAAACATATTCTCTGATTATTTCCCGCTCAATTTTTTCAAACCCCGGTCAAATCGCCACGCTGTATATCGTTGCCGATCGTTATATCCGTTTGATTTTAGATCCGTTTATGGTCATTCAAGATTATGAAATTAAAAAAGTAAGTAAATATAAAATAATAAAAATTAAAAAATGTAATAAAGAATAATGAAGAATGTAAAACAAAACCAAAATTAATTAATTTAATTATTAATTAAAAATAATATAAAAATAATTTATTTTAAAGATGATTAATTAATTAGTAAAATAATAAACAAAATAATTTTTTTTTAAAAACAATAAAACACACTTAAATAGTCACAATATAAAGAAAATTCTTTTCTTCAAACAGCCTTTTACACATAAAACATGGTGATTGAATGTTAAAAAGTAATGTCTAAAATGAATTTCTATGTTCAATATAATTTTAGACTCGTATTTGCAAATGCATTCGGCTAACAGAAAAAATATAATAAATTATCTTTTTATACAGTTTTTAAAAAATTATAACTAAAGCCGGTTAATTGAAAACCAAAAAGTTTCTCTTTGTAAAATAACTTAAAATTACACTTTTTAAAATATTTAAACGTATCTCGTTGAATATTACAAATCGTATTGCATTGTTAATATTTATTGTACATTTTTTAAAATCGTTTTTTTATTGAGATTTGTAACTGTATTTTTAAATATATATATATCGTTATTCGAGATTTGAATCAAATTTTAAAAAAGAAATTTTCTTGATTTCACAGAAAACTGTTGTGTACATAAATTTCAGTTTATCAATATTTTAAACAAAAGCTTATAAAAGAAATGTGATGAAATATTATGCATAATTTTACCGAAAGGAAATTTATGATTCAGATTTACTCAATTTTGAAAAATTGTACAATAATAAATTGTTAAACAAGAGCACGAGAGAAAGAAAATACCTTCTTGAGATTCATATTAAAAAGTAATGTGATTCATGTTAGAGACTATAATAAAAAATCAGTGATCTACATAATAAACTATTTTTTATTGAGTTACGTCAAATGTGAATGGAACAAATTTGTGTATTTCGAAAGCGGGAAATAACAAGACTTAAAAGAACACTTGAAACGATTGTACAAATCTGCTTATTTTTTGAATTTAATACATAATCGTATCTGTTGGAGAAACGTGTTGCCAGTTGCAAAAATATTACCAAGATCAACTTACCTCCATGATTTTCTACAATACTGCTGTTTTCCTTGCATGGTTTTTCCTAAAACAGAAAGAAAGATTGCATACAGATCATTTAGATATCGTAAATTCTAAACGACGCTTAATATTAGATGCTTCATCATTGGCATCGTAAAAGAAGGTGCAAAGGACTTAGCCGCAGACGCCATTTTGGGACTTAGAAAATTTTCGCGTCCCTGCCCGAGTAAAACACCAAGAGAAAGGCGAGGAAATAATGAAATTTCTAGAAATTCTGAGTACCTAGGTAAACGCAGCAAATTGAAATAAAAAGAAATGAATACATACCGTTTCAAGAGATTCCTGAGATAATGGTTGTACGAGCTCCATTTCATAGACTCTGGCACAGAAAGCAAGTATCAAACTTACTTCGCTGGGCACTTCGCTTGAAGACGAGTCAGAAAGTCGGAGTCGCCAGTTCAAGACCTAAGTGCCAAAACTACGAGACTGCGCAAGCGTCAATAAACTCCGCCCACTTTTCAGTGTCGTCTATAAACAATAATGGACCCCATTCTTCCCAGGACAATGACTCCCAATCATCTTAATAATTACTTCAAGCTACAGGGATAATAAATAATACAATTTTTTTTGCTCCTTCGGATTCAACTTTATTCGAAAATTATTATGTACTTGTTTGATCGTTTTATGTTACAAGACATAGTTTTTTTTATTGACTTATTTCATTCTATTGACTTAATTTTATGAATAATGAGTGAAGGTCACACGTTATATGCCTTATACCCATTCAATAGCAAAAAATTATACTATTCTGAACAATTCAACCTGATTGTAATGATAATCATTTTTAAGAAACAGTTTGTAAAGATAATTTATTTATATTGTAAAAATATTTTATTCTCTTTTCCTAAGACACCCAGGAAAAAATCTAAATAGAACTCGAAAAGCTGTCGAAACAAGGGGACAAACATGATTGGTCAAATCGAAAAACATAATCGACACATAGTCGCGCGAAATTTTAAATCTCAAAACTAATTATAATGGTAATAAAATTAAAAGAATTAGCTAACACTAGAAATATTATTTGTTAAATGGGTGGCACTTGGAAAAATAAATAATTAATTAGAATAATGATAGTAAAAATAATAATAAGATGACAATTTAATTGTAAATATTAAAAGCATAGGTTTGTCATTGTTGAAAAAAGACCGACCTATAAGTTAGAAAAGGACAGTTTAAACTAACCTCAAATGTTGTAAGCTATTTCCGTTTACCATAAAATTTGCATATTCAAACAATGAACAAACAATGAAAAATTACGAAGAAACAACGAAAAATAAACAAAAATTATTAAGTTAGATATAGTATACATTTATGAAGCAATATGTATTGTCAATTGCAAATTATTGTTGAAAAATGGATACATTTTTAATAATTATAGTACTTTTTTCTATAAATAACTGCGGTAATATATTTTGCAGTTTCTATTTTACATTTTTACTTTGAACATTCTAATTCTGTTTTACAATTTTTACTTTGAATTTTCTATTCTGTTTTACAATTTTTTTGACAGAACTATAATTTTAATTACAAAATTTTATAATAAACGATAATATAGAAACTACAGGTTTTATATAACGTAAGCGATTTGAGTATACAAAAGCACAATATTTTAAGATATTGATGAAAAGAAATATGTGGAAATTAGTAATAAACAATATCATCAAATTTGAATGTTTTTTGAGTAATATTTATTAACTAAAATAGTTGTAAATTTACTTAAGGATGTTAATTTATAATAAAATATTTTAATAGAAATTTTGATTTTTTACGACATACGAATTAAATTATTTCTTTGACATAATGAAAAAAAGATTTAATTTTTCACTGAAAATATAATGATAAAAAGATTAATTTTTTTCACTGAAAATGTAATGATAAAAATATTTATTTTTCAACTAAGAATATAATGAGAAAAAGATTTATTTTTCAACTCAGAATATAATGAGAAAAAGATTTATTTTTTCCACTCAAAATATAATAATAAAACGATTTTCGTATTTATATACAATTTTAAAATCATATAATTAAATTGTCCTTTTACAGCAATTAAAAAATTTGCGTCAATCTCCGAAGATGGTTAAAATGTTTAAATTAAAGACATAAAGATTATAAATTAAAAATTAATTATTTAAAAATTTGTATACAATTCACCAAAAAAATTTGTTGTCAAAAAAATTATGCTACAATAAATCGATTTACACATTATGTTTTACAATAACAAAATAATTAAAAGAAATCATGATTAAATTCACATGATTCATAATTACCAATGCACAATTTTGTGTTGTAAAAATTGATTATCTTAATATTTTATTTTACAATTTTACGTATATTCTGGCTTCGCATCAGCGGTCCAAGATATTCTTTTCTTCTTGAACGCAAACACAGCATATATAGCTAAAAATAAAAATTATGTTTCATTAAATATTGTTTTGTAATACTTTAACTTTACAAAATAAAATAACAATATACTTTATTGTTTTGTAATACTTTAGTTTTACAAAATAAAATAACAATATACTTTATTGTTTTGTAATACTTTAGTTTTACAAAATAACAATATACTTTATTGTTTTGTAATACTGTAGTTTTACAAAATAAAATAAAAATATACTTTACTGTTTTGTAACACTATATTAATAAATATATTATATTCATTAGTTTATACAAATAAAAAATATGTATTTTAAATATTTACATATTACGTCCCACTCTGATTGGGAAAGTGTTCCAATTTTTCGGTGTCCAACCGAATCTTGCATATAATTATTTGCATGCTGATAATCTAAATTTTGTTGTCCAAGAAGCGGTGCTTCATGATAAGGTGGATAAGTTTCTAGAGCCTGCATTTTAGCTAACAATGATTTACCTTCATTTTTCATTCTTGCAAAGAACTCTTCGAATCTGTTATTAAAAAGAAAAATTAAATATCGAAATACGTGAAATAATATTTATTACCAATAATATATTATTGGTATTATAATAATATATTCAATAATATATTATATACCAATAAATATTATTATAACCAAAAAATACAAAATTCGAAACTTTTTTTATATAAATAAATTGATAGAAACAAAATACGTAAAACAAAATTTTCCGAAAAAATCTAAAGGAGCTGATAATGGAATTTTAAACGCTTTTTAAATTATTTCTAGATTATTATGTTATGTTGTATTATATTATACCACCCTTGATTATTATGTGTAAATATTTTTGTTTAAATTATAAAAGTTTTCTTTTTATAAATTAAAAGTAAAAGAAAGTTAAAGAAAGTAAGAAAATAAAAAAAAGTAAAAGAATCAAAGAAAGTAAAAGAATCAAAGAAAATAAACAAATAAAAGAAAGTAGAAGAATAAAAGAATGTAAACGAATAAAAGAAAGTAAAAGAATCAAAGAAAATAAACGAATCAAAGAAAGTAAACGAATAAAAGAAAGTAAAAGAATAAAAGTAAGTAAAATCAAGAGCAGTTATTTTATCCTTTTTTGATCTTTTACTATACAGATTTCTGATAATTTTCCAGAACTTGGAAGTAAAATTCTCGACTTTATTGCAGTTTGTTGATTTACCTTTCGTAAAGTACAAGCTCCAGGCCAAATTTCTTTCCTAACTTAATAAGTGTGGGCAAATGCACAAGATATTCAGGACAATTTACAACACCTTCCAGAAAGAAATTGTACTTGGATCCAAAAAGAGACGGTTTCTCTTTATCGTCTGTCTGAAATTCTACACTAAAAACTTCATTTCCAAATTTATTTTCTTGACTCTTTTGCCACCGGGATCTAAAAAACACAATTTCATTAGTATTTACAAAACAAACGGGTAACAAGAAACAGTTTCTAAACTATGCGACTTGAATATTTAAATCAGAGCTTGTGAATTAGAGTTTTAAGATCAGATAGATTAATTAATGTTCGATTAATTAATGTTCAATTAATTAATGTTCGATTAATTAATGTTCAATTAATTAATGTTCGATTAATTAATGTTCAATTAATTAATGTTCGATTAATTAACATTCGATTAATTAATAAAATAATAATTCTAACTTAATAGATTTTTTTGGAGTTGTTTTAAGCGAATTTGTAAATGCCTTGCGTGCTCTAAATATACACCTCTTCGGTTTTGTTACAACATATATTGAGTTTTTATATTGTATTTTTTTTATTTTATTTTCAGCACGTAAGTACGGGTGGGCGTTTTCTTCTCTTGACCATAAATGAATTAATAAATAAATAAATAAAAAGATAGAATTTGTTTCTTTCGGTGCTTGAGACCTTATACTTTCTTTCAATTAAAAATCACCAGTGAGCAAAAAGATTGAAAAAGAATGAAGAAAACTAACACAAGTTCGTAGGCATCGGGAATAGTGCCAATGAAATAGCCTCCTGGGCGAAGATTTTCGCTTGCATTTCTAATCATGCACTCTGCCTGTGGTAGAGATTCGAAACTGTAGTGTAAAGCGAATTGAACGCTACAAAGATCCAGTTCCGTACTAGCGTCCTTGTATTTTTCTCTTAAACGAACCTGAAACCTTGAGTGTTTAACCAATTCTAAATTTCAATAATGCATTTGTTTAGCAATTAATTCAACTGATAAATAAAATACCTTTGTACAGTCGGCAGTGATAAATTCAGCCTTAAAAATAGGTGAATATCCTGAATCCCTAGATCTACCGGATGCAAAATCATTGTAACGACTTTGACACTGTTCTACTGAAATTGAGGCTATATCAGCACATATCAAATGTGAAATATTTGCTTTTTTCCATTTTAAGAGGTCGCCCCCTTTACCACAACACATATCTAATACTCGTACAGGATCACCGTGACGTTTTTCTTGTAAAATCTTCTGCATATATTCATCTGAAAATCAAATCGTGTTTAATTAGAAATAGCATTTCGTTTCTTTTTTAATTTAAATTTCATTTTAGCATTTTTGAAAAATATGTACCACTTTCGGTTGCAATTTTCATCATGTTAATTGAAAGATATTTAAAATAAATATGTAATAATATTTATTAATATTTATTAATATTTAATAATAATAATGATTGCGTCTATTATTGACATAATCAGGCCAAGAGCTTGTCCCGTAAATTTGTAAAATAAAATAAGAAACAATAAATATTAATATATTTAGTATATTTATTGATAATAAATATTAAATTTCGTGTACTTACTTATAAGCATACTTTTTATCCAATTATTGAAATTTCGCATATAAAATATACGACTTTGATTTCTATGAGACAAACCCTTTTCTTCAATTGAATTATAATGTTCAGCAACAACATTTATAGGCTCGGAGAAAGTTTCAGCTTCCGATTGACTTCTTTCGTCTCTAGAGCTTCCTATTGATAAGTCTGACGGGACATTGACATTCTGTTAAAATAATCAGAGTTGTGATTAAAATCTTCATAATCTTGCATTTTACTTGATTCTCCTTGTTTACAATCTTCTTTACTCACATGTGAATCTTGTCCTTGATGTGATTTTGCTACTTTACTGCTATCCAAATCTCCAGAATTCTTCCTTTTTCTTTTATTAGGACTGCCACCTGAGTCATCTTTGTCACTATTTAGAGCACCTTCTGATGATGTTTGAGAGTCGTCATTTTTCAAATTTGCTTTATCTGTTTGACTTATTTCTCCTTTGGAACTTCCAACAGATAAGTCCGATGGAATATTGACGTTCTGTTAAAATAATCAGAATAGAGATTAAAATTATAATTCATAAAATATCGGAAAATTAAAATATTAGGAATCCAATATATTAACGGAGCGAAATATTAATACTCGTTAAACTTGCATATATTTCAGTCATAAACTGCTGTAATAAACAACATATTTAATTTAAATCTCTTTATTTTTAAACTCCTTCACTCACATGTGCATCTTGTTCTTGATGTAATTTTGCTACTTTACTGCTATCCGAACCTTCTGAGTGTTTCCTTTTCCTTTTATTAGGACTTTCAATTAAGTCACACTTGTCACTTTTTGAAGCGTCTTTTGATGACGTTTGAGACTCGTCGTTTTTGGAGCAGCTCTCATAAGCCTCGGGTTTTGTCTCATGCTTTTCTTCTAAATTGATCTCACCTAATTTTTCCGAAGTTTCAATATCAGGTGAAGACATTTTCAGAAATTTATTTAAAAATCTCTATTTATTACAAGTCCAACTTTCGGGTACACATTTACGGTAAAATTAAGTTATGCACGATTACAAAAGTTAAAAACTATTGTTTATGATTACTAAACAACCATTTAGACACTTTTTATAAAATTGATTAGTTTCTCAATAATTTTATTTATATATAAGTTTTAATAAATAATTACACACATGTCTACAGCAATGTAAACCGCATTTTGATCAATTCTCTACAGGGCGCGGAAGTTGGAGCATAATAGTCCAGCGATGGGTATCAGGAACAGAAAAGTCATTTATTCTTTAGGTAAGTTAAGATAACTGAGGGTAAATTCACACACACGAATTCTTAATATGCTATGTTATAATGAGAAAGAAAGAGACAAATATAAAAATTTACTTTAATTTAACTTTTTTTTCTCTCATTAAAAGGCAGATTGTGATTTCGCCTTAAATGTACCTTTAAAGTTGTAAACAGTATCTTACGATTCTTACGTGTACAATACGTAACATACCGTGATTGCATTAGGGTGCAGTCACATGCGGGGGAATAGAGGATTAGTGGAATAGAATAGAGCAATCAAAAACTATATTCTAATGTATCCCGTTATGCGATTAGTCTATTCTGTTCCACTGATCCTCTATTCCTCTGTATGTGACTTCATCCTTATGGCACACGATGAAAAAATAATAAGGGTGATATCATATGGAAGCGTCAAACTCAAAGCGTAAAACGTTTTTCATGAGAGTGTGAGAAATAAAGGATATCGCTGACTCTCTCACTCTCATGAAAAACGTTTTATGCTTTCTATGTGATTTCACCTTCAGGCTGGTGTCACATGGGAGCGTCAAACGTTTTTCATGAGAGTGAGAGAGATAAAAGATATTTCTGTCTCTTTCACTGGCATGAAAAACGTTTTACGCTTTCCGTTTGACGCTCCTATGTGACATCAGCCCAAGACCTTTTCATTTTACAGTCGTGTTCCATTGTAGTCACATCCATTGTAGTAACATTTCCATTGTAAGAACGGGATTTTGAGTGATTTCGATGATTACATTTCTTATATTATAATTTTTGCATCTTACAGTGGTGCTGCGAAATATATTGTCAGTTTTTAACTTCAACTTAAAAAAAGAATCCGTAAATATTCTTTAGTTGTATATTATTGTTAAACATAACCTAAAAATGGCAACGTTACTATAAAGGTCACTTCCGGTCCCAACTTCATTACTACAATGAACACGATTGTATTTCTTTGTCTTCTTCATGCGTCATTGTTTGCGCTAGAAGAGGACAGAGATATGGGATGAACTACTTGCACTCATGCTTCTCGTTCTCGTTATTTTTTCATTCTGCGTTGGCCTTTACTTGTTAAAACTTTAGAAAAAATTGAATCTGTTATCAAACCTTTTTTAATGAGTTAAATATCAAAATTTGTAGAATTTTCTACTGTCAAATTCTGTTTAAAATGTTAATTAAATATTTATCATCATAATTATAGTTCTGCAATTTTTATTCTTCAACAGTCAAAAATCTAAATCGTTCTGATGATAGCGGTTAGGTATACTTATAAAAAATGGTGTAAATTTGTTTTTGCAAGAAATTTGAAAGATTTTTAATCATAAATAATGTTTTTATTAATAATCAGCAGTAATTGGGGCATCCACAGTAATTGGTACATTTACCCTATTCGTTTATTTATTGAAATGTTGTAAATGCAATCAATTGTTTATTTTGTAAAATGTATTTTTGAAATATTAGAAACAACATACTGTGGATGGAGAAAAAACTCCACTCTTCCGTGACCGTCTCGCAGTGCCAGTAGACCTTTTAGGGACAAAAATCTACAAATGTCACAATTTTCAACCGATTTATTTTATTTGTTTTTTAAAATGACCGTGAATAAACAAGGAATAAAGAGAGCCTGCTAATAATTTGTTTAAACAAAATTATCAAATATTTATTTAACAATAAAGTTAATAAAAATTATTTTTTAAGTTTTTTGATTTATATTTTGTCCCCTACAATAAAATCCTTATTCAATTGTCATAAACCAATGTAAAAAATCATCGCTAATAAGGTTTTACTAATTCGAATGCTAATAATAAATTATTATATTGAGATAAACAAATTATAGAAAACATTGTTCCGATTGATAGATTTGGCTAAAATTGGTTACTCGGTGGTTTTTGGGGTCGCTGATTACGAATCTACAAGCAGATTATTAATGTTCAAAATGGCAGATCCAATATGGCGGATGAATTTTCTAAAAGTGATTGGATTTTCTTAAAATTTGGTACACAGGGGGTTCTAAGGATGCTGATTACGAATCTAAAAGCAGATTTTTAAAATCTAAAATGGCGGATGCAATATGGCGGACAAATTAAAAAATTCAAAAAATTGTAAAATAAAATATTTAACTGACGAATTAAAACGTTTAACTAATTTCCACTTTATTTTCTACAAATAATGACATATTTCACGTGCCATATTTGATCTGCTATTTTGAATATTAAAAATCTGCCATTCTATATGTAATCAAAGAAACCAAAAATCGATAGGTACCAAGTTCATCAAGAAAATCAAATCACTTTTTAAAAATTCGTCCGCCATATTGGTTTCACCATTTTTAATTTTAAAAATCTGCCTTTAGATTTGTAATCAGCGACCTTAAAAACCCCCGAATACCAAGTTTTAAGAAAATCCAATAATTTTTGGAAATTCGTCCGCCA
>WNHD01000276.1:0-36381 GCA_011057455.1 Ganaspis sp. Gsp50 | reverse complement strand
CAATGAACCAAAAAAACAACAAAAATAGAAAACAAAAAAGAAAACAATGAACCAAAAAA
This sequence comes from Ganaspis sp. Gsp50, assembly GCA_011057455.1. NCBI lineage: Eukaryota > Metazoa > Arthropoda > Insecta > Hymenoptera > Figitidae > Ganaspis > Ganaspis sp. Gsp50. The sequence continues at coordinate 36,322 of WNHD01000276.1, read as the reverse complement.
ACAACACAAAAAGAAAACAAAAAAGAAAACAAAGAAGAAACAACAAAAGAAAACAAAGATCCAAAAAACAACAAAAAAAGAAAATAAACAAATAAACAAAAAGGAAAACAAAGAACCAAATGAAAACAACAAAAGCAAAACAAAGGGAAATATTAATTATAATCTTTGGATAATAATCGCTCCGCATCACCTTCGGGTCAGACCCAAGAGATCGTTCTTAGATTGGAAGCAATGCTGGGGCCACTTTTTCCGGATTTTCTTTCTCTCTTTCCGCCTTATGTATTTGATTATTGTCATTTTAGGTTTTCTTTTCTTTCTTTTCATTTCCTCTCACTCTTCTTGCCATTCTAACTTTACTCTCCCCATCTCTTCAGCTGCCTTACGTTTCCCTCAAGGGTGCAAACTCGCTCATTGCTTGAAAAATCATCCGAGTGTTAAAAGCTGAAAAGAACCACATTAACGGCATTTTAACATATAAAAGGCATGTAATATATAAAGTCTTGCATAAAAAGAAACAAAATAACTCGAAATCGAAAATTTAAGGATAAAATAGAACTGTTTTTGTGAGGTAGCAAAAAGTTTGATTTTCAGTGTTAGATTAATGATTCTTTATAATTGTTGCGCGCTCCGAAGAAAGGGACCTTAGAATGTTTCGAATATAGGTTATGTTTGGTGACATAACTTAATGAATGCTTCCCTTTTAATTATTTGCAAACAAAAACAGTTTTTTTTTATAGAATATTTACAAAACATTCAAGAAAAGCTCTGTTAAATAACAAATAATTGATGAGAAAGCTTATATCGAGTTAAAACTACCATCAAACATAACCTATATTCAAAACAATTTAAGATCCCTTTTTTGGGGCGGGTCACAATTAAAGATTTTTTACACATGCGGTTATCAAAAAACGCTAAACAATAAATTAATAATTTGAATCTCGGTGTTAGATTATTAATTCTGATCACGGTAAAAAGAATATTGAAAATTAATTTAATAATTAAAGAAATAAAAAATAAGTTTGTTAATCAAAAAAATAAGTTCCTTGATGAAAAAAATAAATTCGTTGATGAAAAAAAATAAATTCGATAATAAAAAAAGAATAAATAAAAAAAAAACCTTGTTTTTCACCTTCTTTGAGCGCCAACAAAAACTTTTTGTGTACATTTACAATTCTTTACAATTATTTACAATTCTTTACAATTACGTACAATTCTTTGCAATTATAATAAAAAGCTTATATTATCACCCGTTAATAGGACGTAATAATTTTTATAAAAACACTTTGATGTTGAAGAATGTTTCACGAGCGGAGTGTTTGAAAAGAGGAAATAATCCTCAATTTCGTTGAGTCGGGTGAAGCGTAATGTGATTGTTAGTTCCAGTCGAACAATCAAAACCAGACTAAGCCCCTGCAGACTAGGATTTAAGCGCACGTGCTCTTCCATAGAAAATTCGCCTTTACCTATGTTCGTTTTTTCCCCGTGTGAATGAATCAATGTTGAAAAATTCCTCCTCGTTGGGAAATTTGTAAAGCCCCAATCTGCACATATATACATGTATATGTAAAGTAAAGAATACTTTAAATTCAAAGCGGCGCTGAAAACATACTTCCAGTTTGGATCGCATCTTGTTGACCGGACATTTCACTTTTTGGTCCTGTAGTACCTGTCCTTCCATGGATTCCTCGAAACGGACACAAATTGCAACAGGGTCCAGCAACAGGTAGAAAAACAGCCTCTTTTCCTCTCAAGGAAGCGAGAATTATGTTTCACAATTTGTACACGTCCTTCACCTATTCGTTTCCGTTTTTTCCATTTCTTAATGATTTTATAATTTGTCAATCTTTTCTTGCATTTTGAAAATTTTGGGTTTTGATCACTTTTTGGTAATTAAAGAGAAATGGTTATTTGAGCTCAGGGTGTTAAACTACGATGAAATTATTTATTTATTACTCTTATTATTATTGACTACAATTATTATTTATTACTCTTATTGTTGTTGACAGTGATTATTATTTATTATTATTTATCATCATTTATTTATTTATCATTATTTTTTATTACTATTTACAGTTCAATTTTTTTGCACAATTTGTAATAAAATTTCAAAATTGTATTTTACAATATTTTTAGAAGTGTACCATTCATTAGTAAGTTTATCAGTTCCGTTCATTATCGCACCTTCTTTGAGCGTTTGCAATAAGTTACCGTTTTCCTTATAAATCTGTAACAAAAATTATTACCCTTTTACTTACTGAAAACTATTCAAATTCTGAAGAAAATAAGCCTAGTTTGAACTCTTTTCGATAATTTTTCTGCCAGTTATAGCAAAAATAGCGTAATAGGAGCGTTTTCTTAAAAAGTAAATAACTCACGAAATAATGAAGTTATTTTCACGATCTTGGTCTCATTTAAAAGCAAATTAAAAGTTCTAAAAGTAAATTCACAGGGTTAGTAAAATTGAACAGTATCATTCGCGGATTTTTATGTTCTGCATTTTTAAAGGTGAATTGAGCCGCGCACGAAATGAGAATGAAGAAAATAAACGAAATTGAAGGTATAATAAAATACCTTCTAAATAATATAAATAATTACCGAATTGAATTTTAAATACATGAATATATACATTTTAAATAGATGAATGTGAAATAAAATATATAAACCGAAAGTAACAGTAATTGAAAATTTATCTTGGTCTACCTTTATCTTTTCAACGAACTTTAGTTGTTTATTGAAATAACTCATAACGAGGGAAATTTTATTTCTTGGAGGTATGTAAGGTTGATGATGTATTGCCAACTTCCGGAAGATTCCTTTTGAATTTATATCCCACCCAGGCTTGGATTTGAAATTTATTGTTGCCTATAATAAGCCACTCGAGAATTGAAATGTTTTATTAAGAAAATTCGCAAGCGAGTGCATTCATATGAGTTTTGATAATTAATCATTTTTATGGAGAAGTACTTTTCGAATGATTTTACACTTTTAAAAATAATTTTACACTTTTCGAATAATACACTTTTCGAATAATACACTTTTCAAATAATACACTTTTCGAATATAATTTTACACTTTTCGAATAATTTTACACTTTTCGAATAATTCGAATGATTTATAAATAATGAGCAAACAAAATTTTTAAAACCATTTATTTTCCAATAAATAATAGAATGACAAAAATTTATTTGTTTATTTCAAGTAGTTTAAAAAAAATTAACGTTTTGCTCTTTTTGTTGCTCCACAATCCACGAGTTTAGTAACACCTGCTTTAGGCACTTTATAATGATTAATTTTCGTCTGCAATTTGGAAACAAAAATGTTTTTTGTCAATTGCGTTTGAAACTATCACATTTTTGAATAAAATAAGCCAATGATGGAGTTTTTTCGATAACTTTTAGAGCAGTTATTGAAATAATAGTGTAAAAGGCGTTTTCTTAAAATGTAAATAACTCATTGAAAATAAAAGATTTTTTTGCGTTCTCGGTCTCGTTTGAAAGCTATTTTTCCATGAAATAAAGATAATTTGTTTGCCTTGTTGTATCATTTGCCTACTTTTTCGAAAATGTCAAAATGAGGCCCAAAAAGTTGTACAATGAAAAATTATCCTGTTGTCCAAAAAGACATAAATTAAACACAAGTGGTTAAGACCGATAAATATATTATACACATTAAAAATGATTTCTATAGAAAATTAGCTTTCAAATGAGACCAAGAACGCAAAAAAATCTCGATTTCCCCTTGAGTTATTTATCTTTTCCGAAAGCATTGCATTTGCACTATTTTCTCAATAACTCCTTCAAAAATGATCAAAATATCTTCGTCTCAGGCTTATTTTATTCAGAATTGAAACACTTTCAAACCCCCCGATAATAACAATTCTGTTTCTTAAAAAAATAGTTAAGAATGAATTTCAAGTGTTTCAAAAAAGTGTCACCTTGTGAACGGTAGAGTACTTTTTTGTCAAATTTTCCAGTCCTAAATTTTTAGATCCCTATTACTGGACCTTTAGGTACGTGGTAAATTCCGACTGGGTCATTCAAGAATATTGTGACTGAGATTTGAAGTGCTTTTATGGACGAGAGAATAAGGGAAAAATCTCGATGGACCTCCCACCGAGAGGATCTTGGAATTTCTAACTTGACATGTTCTGTATTCACCTGTTACACCTTGACTGCTCCCAGAGGCACATTTTCAATCCGCCCACCGGTTAAAAAAATTATCACCTGTTTCGGGGGACGATCTTTAAATCTTGGAAAGTCAGATTCATCTGACGTGTCTAACACGCCTGGCGCGTCGCTCGCGGCTAAAACACGTCAGACGCGTGGCGTGTTTTTACCTTTTGTTACGTAACCTGCCACCTTTATCTCAGTGATTAATGTTCCTGAAAACCTTCATAAAATATTACGAGAGGATTTTAAGGCTGGATTATTATTTCACAGCCAATTTCATTGCAGGTATTTTCGATTTCTAATCCTGGGATTTTTTAAACGCTGATGGGTTATTGTTAAATGAATTTTAGGTTTTTTAATCCTTGGAGTGAATTTCCACCCCGAGAGGAGTGCATTTTTATTTTAACACGAAAGGGTTTTTGCTACCTTTAAAGTAAATTGTAATCTCATTGTAGTGGATTTTCACTCTTCTTGAAATGAGTTTGCACACTTGGAGTAAACTTCAATAGAGTTCACATCCATTTTTATCCATTTATCCAGCAATATTGGAAACCTAGTTAAGGCCATTTTCAATATTCTGTATGATAATCTAGGGATCTACTTTCATCTTTCTTTTGAAAGAAAAAATTTTCTTTTGAAAATTGAAGTAAACTTCAATAGAGTTTACATCCATTCTTGTCCAGCAATATCGGAAACCAAATTAAGGCCATTTTCGATATTCTGTATGATAATCTAGGGATCTACTTTTATCTTTCTTTTTCCCTGAAGTCGTTCTTAGAAAACAATAAATCAAACATCCATGATACATTTGAAGATTACCTAAGATGATTCCCGAAGTTTGAAAGGGATTTCTTTTTTATTTCAGGTGCAAGTAGTTCCACAAAAGTAGGTCGATAAATTGAATGTTGATAAACTTATCGACTTACATTTGTGGAACTACTTGCGCCTAAACTAAAAAAGATATCTCTTTGAAACTCCGGGAATCATCTTAGGAAATCTTTAAGTGTGTCATGAATGTCAGCAAGTGTGTCATGAATGTCAGATTTATTATTATCTTTAAAAAGAAACTTCAAGAAAAAATAACGATAAAGGTAGATTCCTGAATTATCATTCAGGATCTTGGACACGACCTTAATTTGAAATTTAAGTTTCGCGCCAGATTCAAATCGAATATTCCACCAACCGAGAATCCTTTTTTCAAAAATGACAATTTTATTCATTTTTAAAAAATGACACTTTTATTTATTTTTCAAAAATGTTTACATAAATAATATTTTAAAACAAGATGTTAATTGTTGTACATTAACATAAATAAATCAGTAACCATTTATATTATTTATAACTAAAAATTTTACTTTACATGAAAATAAATTCATCTTAATAAACCTTAATAATTTCAATAAATTTTTGAGATGACATTTCGAGATACAAGATCTGATACAATAAATCGCGTATGAAGGTCACGGTTAAATAAGATCTATCCCTGATCTTGTACACTTTGTCTTTTTTCCAAGAGGAACAAGAACGCTCTTCATCTTAAGTCTCATCTTCTAATCGTGGGAACTGCAAGATGATGCATTCTTATGCTAAATTGCTCAGACAGTGGTACATTATTTTCAGGACTCTTAGCAAATAAGTCCATGTATTTGAATACTGTCTGTTTAGCAGTAGTGCTAATGTTACTCTCTTGACTTTTTACCACCAAGAAATATATCTTTCACCGGAAACGTCTCGCGGATTCATATTTGCTGAACAAACGAAATTGGATAGTCAGTTTTCTTTATCTCAACCCTCTTTATTCAAGTCAAGATTTCTTCTTCGTTGCAAATCGAATTTACCCCCCTGACTCACGAATTCTCCTCTCCTCGGGGAGGGGAGGGGGCAGTTTTCTCCCACTCACGATCCTCTCGACACGTTTCGTTTCTACTCGCTTCTTCTCGACTCCCTTCGAGTCCAAGTTCATCCAGCATCCGCTGGTCCACGTGTTTCTTGTCAGTCGACTCTTGGGAGTCGCGCGATTATTGTCAACAAAAAGGATTAACTTTTAAATTCTGTTTTATGTTATTTTAAACACTTTTTAATGGGAATGTAATTAGATTTAAACATTCAATTGAATAAAAATAGTAAATTACTTATACGAAAAAACTTTTTTCTTAGTAGGCATAATTTACTCTTTTTATTCAATTTACTATTTTTATTCAATTTACTATTTTTATTCAATTTACTATTTTTATTCAATGTACTATTTTTATTCAATTTACTTTTTTTATTCAATTTACTATTTTTATTCAATTTACTATTTTTATTCAATTTTTACTGATTTTGAAAATTTTTCTTTAAATCGATTAAATTAATTTTTTAACTAACTTTCGTTAATTTCTCTTTCTTTGAATCCAATTTTCTTTAAATCCAAATTTTTCACGCATTATTGTATTTTTGTAATTTTGATTATTGTAATTTTGATTTGATTTTCCAAGAATTTTTGTTTGTTCAAAGAACACGAATAACAAAAAGTCTTATTTTTTTACATTTTATGTGGTTTAAATACTTTTATTTACGTTTAATAAAATGTTATTTGTATCAAATAAATTTTTTTATTTGCACCAAATAAATAAGTTATTAGTCTCTTAGACAAATATATCGTTATTTGATTCAAGTAAATTACATTTGATTCAAGTAAATTATATTTGATCAGGTCAAGTAAATTACATTTGATTCAAGTAAATTATATTTGATCAGGTCAAGTAAATTATATTTAATCAGGTCAAGTAAATTATATTGATTCAAGTAACCTATATTTGATTCAAGTACATTATATTTGATTCAAGTAAATTATATTGATTCAAGTAACCTATATTTGATTCAAGTACATTATATTTGATTCAAGTAAATTATATTCGATTCAAATAAATTATAAGTGATTCCAATAAATTATATTCGATTCAAATAAATTATAAGTGATTCAAATAAATTATATTCGACCCAAATAAATTATAAGTGATTGAAATAAATTATATTCAATTCAAACATTATATTTATTTCAAATAAAGAATCCATCTGGGTGTATTTAATGACAAATTGTTTAGGTTTAAAAATCATAAGTATCATTCACATATTTTTGAAATGCAATGAAAATATCGCTGCATAGTCAGAAATGAAATACGGGAACAAAACGTCAATCAAGATGCAAGTTATTTGAATGAAACAAATTTGAATAATCTTTTCAACCAGTCATTCGAGACTTTCAGGAGTGACAAATGGAAAATGTAGATAAATCGATGATGCGCTTAAAATATTACTGGCCCGATGAATTAAAAGTATTATATTATAAATAGAGGACACTTGATTGAAATAATTAATTCCATTCACCGCTCGAGTTTTACATTTTAATTAACATTTTAGTCGCGAACATTTTAATTAATATTTTAATCACAAACATTTTAATGAATTCTATTCATTCTTAATTTTAATATTATAGTCGCAAATCATTTTGCCAATAAATCTGCGGAGAAAATTTGAATATTTAAACTAAAAATATGTTGCACATGTATAATGTATGAAGATGAAGAGTATATTATTGCTTGGATGCATTAAGGCTTCTCGGATAGAAATCTTTATCGTAGCTTCTCCAAACCGGAAGCTGTCGATGTCTATATTACTCTTGACAGTCACTCTTGGTTTATCTTTGAAGCTCTGTCCTTACTCGTTTACTGTGTAGATAAAATCTCGCAATTACAGTATTTTATCCTTTACTTTTAGTGTCCTCTTTGCACGATGAATTTCTTTTATACAAAATTCACTACTCACACAAATATGTCCACAATCGAAATATTTTCTATGAGCGGCAAAATTGAAACTTTACATTGAATAGAAAAATATTTGTAAAACTTTACATTGAACAGAAAAATATTTGTAAAACTTAACATTGAATAGAAAAATATTTGTAAAACTTTACATTAAATAGAAAAATATTTGTAAAACTTTACATTGAATAGAAAAATATTTGTAAAACTTTACATTGAATAAAAAAATGTTTGTAAAACACGTCTTTAAGGTAAATAATGTATTCTTTTTTAAATTACAAATGAAGGTCTGTGTGTAAGTTAATTTTCAAGAAGTTACGCGATTTGAAAAGACAAACGCTCGCTAAAAATGTTTTTCACCGCGCATTTGCTAATTACAACCGAGTACTTGTGGTAACTAAAAAGAAATTATGAATAAAAACGGCACTTAGCCAGTTAGCACTCATTTAAATAAAGCAGGGAAATTTTTAAAACAAGTTGCAGAAGAGAAAACATTTTCTTCTCGACGATCTTCTTGTGTGACAATTTTACAAGATTGGAATTTTATTATTTTACTTTCAGAATTTATTTTACTGTCATAATTTTTGTCAGTTTTGATGTTGAGTTATAATTTAGAAACGTTTTCTTCGTTTATTTTTAAATTTTATTACGATTCAAAAATTATTGCAAACTACAATCTTCTTTTTTTTTTTTTGTTAATTTAGAATTTTTGTAAGATCAGACAGAGTCAGAGTCGTACAGAATCACGAAAGTGTAATTATTTATACTTGCAGATATTACTACAACTTTATAACTGTTTTCGTCTTTCCATTTCGATCGAATATATGTACGAAAAGAAATTGATAGAGCGCTGTAAATATTTTACATGTGTGCGTTTATCTAATCACAGTACAATAAGTGAATAATTTAAAATTTTATCGGATTAGAGTGCAGTTGACTTCATAACACTGCACTTCCTTATCTTCAGTTGCTCATTCCCACAAACAGCCTTCGTTACATAATTGAGTGATAACGAAATAGGCTATCAACTTGGCAGTGCAAATTAGCATAGAAAATTTAGAAAAAGGCCAATTTGTGATTTTTACTTTTATTTACTTTCAATTTCAAACATTATTTTATTTTCACTCGTTACTTTATCTTCCTCTTTTGATAGTTTTCATTTCTTTTATTTATTTTCTTTTCATACTTTTTCTTTTTTTCAATAATTTTAAAAAAATATTTTGAAACAAAGCTTATGAGAAGGTTAAAAGAATATTTTGAAACAAAGCTTATGAGAAGGTTAAAAAAATATATATAAAAATAGTTGAAATGTCAGGCCAATTTACTAATTTTTATCACTCTAGGTCAGATATTGCAAAAGTTGAGACAATTTGTTTTCATACTTTTTCATGCTGAAAAAGTTGTATTTTTGAAATTGTGGAGTATTTGAAATTCAGTAACAGTTTTGAATACAAAAAGAGACGCAATTTGGAAAGAAACTGTATTAAATATATTATTAATATTATAGAAAGGATGCAAGTGAAGTATACAATTTTCGAATTTCCATGCACCATTTGTGAATGTATGAATATTTTGATTAAAAAGAGTTCGTAGCCAATATTGCTTGTCAGTCAATGGTTTGATTTCATCATGTCCACAGATATGAGAATTGACGTAAAATGATCATGAAATGTGAAGAGTTTTTAATCAAACGTAGCTGACAGACAGTTTGTTAATTTTGTTGTATTCAGAACTCCAAACTTTAAAAGTTACGATTTTAAATTTGCAGTGTAATGAAAATATGTTAGTCAAAATTTTTATTTTAAATATTTGAAATATATTTCAACTGAGTTGTTAAAAATTTAACTCAGCAGATAAAATTTTCACTCTGCAAATAAAAATAATTAATAATGATATACATGATAATGATTCGAAACACGTTTCGAAAAAAGGGACCTTAGAGGTATAAAATTGTAGGTTATGTTTGATGATAGTTTTTAATTGATCAAAGCTTTCTTTACAATTATTTGCAGTTTAAACAGTTTTTCTGGATAGTATGCAGATAAAGTGTTCATAAAAAACTCTTTTCATTTACAAAGAATTGAAAGCGAATCTATAACCAAGTTGAAACTATCATCAAACATAACCTATAATCGTTTGCTTCTAAGGTCCCTTTCTTCGAAGCGACATATATTTGAAATTAATAAATGTGAAATACGTATAGCTCTGTTGAGACTGTTTTATAGAACTAAAAATTTAATTCTTTGATTTCATTCAAATGCAACATAAATACCATTTTCTTTAAATTCTTCTTTTTAAATAAGAACAAAAATTCAAGAAAAAAATTTGCAATCACAATGATCTTTTTCTTATTTGTTTCAGAATCGCTTTGTCACTGTTTCTCAAAATCTGTGAAATATTTTATGTAAGTTTCCATATTGTTTTCCTTTTCTAGTTTATATAAAAAAATTTAATAGAATTTTTTTTATTTTTAATTTTCCACAGAAAATTCTACAATTCCACATTTTCTTGCAAAATAAATCATTGCAATAAATAATTGCAATAGATAAGTTGCAAAATAAAAAAGAATTACCATGCGAAAAGTTCATGCAGAATTTAATTCGCAGAAATAATATTTGAAAATTTTCCATTCCTTTTGAAATTTCAGTAAGAAATTATTAATTTATCAAGTTTTTGTAACATTTTTAGTGGAATTGGAAAATGTTCATGAAGGATTTTTCATACAAAGGTTCCCATGTGAAATTTCTTCACATGGGCAAAAATTGAAAGTTAGATTTTAATAACTAACTTTTAGTAATTTAATTTCTCTTAATTAAACAAGTGGATGGAAATAATATGAAACTGAAATGAAGTTAAGAAATAAAAGTGAAAAAAGAGTTAAATTAGTTCCATTTATGAGATTAATAAAGAGGATATCGATAATAAGAAAGTTAATGTTAGTTTTTCTGCAAAAAACTGTAATAAATTCGATATCGAATATCAGAGACTGAGAAAAATATCTGTATCCTTTATAGATCAATTTCCTGCTGAGTTTGCCTTTGCTCTCGCTTGCAGTTTGATTTTTTAACGGATACAATTACATAAAAGGGTGCAACTGTAACGGAATTTAATGATTATAATGCATAACATAATACTGACTCGCTGAGAAGAAACAATGAACTTCAACTTTCAAGGCTTTATAGTCTTCTAAATCCAAACATTAACTTTCTTCTTAACAGAAATGAAATCCCCAACTTTTTCATAACCATTCTTTAAGTTTCATACTTTTTCATTACTGATTTTAAACCGGAACTTTCTTGAATTTAAAATTTTATCATTATGTAAATTTTTCTATAGATTTTTTTACAGCGTCGTTTTTAACTCGGACGAGTTGAAAAATTTTAATATGGCCATTTTTAATGAAGAATAAAATCACTTTTCTCTTAGAATGATAAAATATTTGCATATTCGTATTATTCGTACATTATTCCTATAATTATTTGTACAATTATTTCTATAATTATTCGTACAATTATTCCTATAATTATTCGTACAATTATTCCTATAATTATTCGTACAATTATTCCTATAATTATTCGTATAATTATTCGTATTATTATTGATATTAACAAAAATCATTTTTCATTTGCAAACCCTTCCATTATTGTCGAAATATAAAATCACATTAATATTAAAATGAAAATATTATTACATTAAATAAATAAATAATAAATGTAAATAATAAATAATAAATAATAATAAATTAAATAAGAAATTATGTACAGAAATTGTAAAAGTAAATATCCTCTTCAAACTTTTCTTTCATATTTCAATTAAAGATTGAAAATATTTTTAAAGAAAATGTTATCTGTGGGGTTTAAATAAAAGGTGAAAGACCTGGAAACATTTTTCCCTTTTTTACTCATTCATTTCTTTGAAACCATTCAGTCTTTTTATGAAAAAAATCTTATTCAAAGCGATTGTATGAAAGTTCAATGATGCAAGACGGAATATATTGCCTTGTACTAAGAGATTGTTTCTGCAATTTTAAATACACGGTATTATTTTATTTATGACATTACTCATTGAAATGTTATTTTTTACGCTTATAAATTTCTATATGCTATTCGTTATTTTTGTATAAATTTAAAAAACAGTGTAATCATTATTTTATCCTTTATTTTCTTTCATTTCTTTATTTCTTATTCTTTATTTTTGTAAATCTTCTATTTGTCTTAATTATCAATCATTATTTTTTACATTTTTTGAGTTTTGAAAATTGAATCGGGGCGTAACATACTAGTATAGTTATTTAGGCGTCACAATTTTTTTTATTTATATTTGTATGCAAGAGGAAGAGAAAGAGAGGGAACATACTGCAAAATACTTCAATCAACAAATAGTAATTAATAAAATAAAATAAAAACCTTCGATACATCAATAATTTAATTAAAATGTAGAATACTCGTGTTGATTTATTTGCTTTTCATTTATTTAATTTGGACAGAAAAATTGATTAAAAATTGTCTCGTGCAATACTTTTATTTATTTTCCACTTTTTGATTTTAACTGACACGTATTAAATAATTTCATACAAATATTGTCAATGACTTTCAATTTTTTAAAATAATTGTTCATTATTTTAAGTTTTATTATAATTTATATTTGTATTTTATTATAATTTATATTTATATTTTATTATAATTTATTGTATATGTATTTTATCAAAAATTTATAAAATATATTTCATAATATATAAATACATTTTACAAATATACATAAATTTTAAATCAAAATTATTGTAATTATTGTAAATTATTGTGAATAAAAATGAAATAAAAACGTTATTTCCATCAAAAGAGACGATCGTTTATTAAGATGAGTTTAATGAAGCGATGTGTAAAACAGAATAAAGTATAAGCGTATTCAGAGTAGCTAAACAATGGTGATGGATCAGGCCAATAAATCTTGTCACTGTGTTCATTGCCATACACTCTCTGGGGATGAATCTTTTGAGCTTTCATGACCGGTTTTGAAAAGTTATCGAGGAACTCATCTTCAATCGATTTAGACTGTCAGAATATTTTTGTTTCCCGATACTTCCGCCTACACCAGCCTCTGAAAAATGGCGGTCGAATACGACACTTCAAATTTATCGTCCATCTTCAGTTGAAACATTCCTAAATGTAAAATCCTTTTATAGTATAAAAGATACTATTAAAAAGCGGCTAACAAAAGTACTTTGAGGGTCATTAATTTTTAGTAAACAATTGTAAACAATTGTTCCAGTCAAACAAATTGAACAATGGAAAAATGAGAATATTTGTTTCCCTTAGTTTCTCAATTCTGAAAATGTTAAAACCCTCAGCAAATGGAAGGGACTTACGATTCCCATACGCCATTTGCGCATCGTTTGACAATTTCTTTGTCGTTTGTCGCAAATCACTCATTTGACATTTACTTTCAGCATTTTTTCCTTTGTTCTCTTCATTTTGAGAAAAGTGAAGGATATATTTCTGTCTGGATTGTTCTTCCTCTCACTTTTGTGCAATGACACACCTTCCTTTAAAAGCCCTGACGTTTCAATTAGTAACAGATTTCTCTCCCGTACTAGTTACTCGCTTTGTCACATGACTCATTGCATTATCTCAGCACCCATGCTTACCTTCTTTTCAAATAGTTTTTTTTTTTAATAGTTAATTCAGCTCATCTTTGGAACCATTTTATCCACCTTGAAAGGCTATTTATTTAATGGACTGATGCGATGTTTTCCAGCGATGAAACTTTCTGATGAATCGCTCTTTTGGGAAAGGCCACAACTGAAAATTATTTCCACGCTTTAAGAAAATTGAGAAATTCGCACAGACAAACTTATCATTTTTATGTTATAAAAGATTTCAAGATTTATCTAGCGCATGTGATGACAATTAAAATTGTTGAGAATCAATTTTTTCCTTCGAATTTATTTATTCTTTATTAATTTTGTTTTTATTATTATCTAGTTGTTAGAATAACAATTGAAGTTGTTGATAATTAGTTGTGTTATTGGTTGTTGATTAAATGAACTCGGAAAACAATCTTTATAAATATTTATAACCTTAAATTTCTTGCTTTTGATAATTTAAATTTAATTTCCATTATTTGACATTTTTTATTACAATTCAAATCTTTGATGTAATTTCAATCTTTGTTTTGAAAACAATTACAAAAAGATATTTTTGTTTATTTAATATTCGTGAATTATTTATCGCTAATTCAAAAGTGGATGTCAATTTCTAAAAGCTTGTTATTCTGAGATGAGTGTTTTCTAACCGAAATCACGAGATGAGTTCTTTTAATTAGCAACCATTGAATTATTGTCGGAATTATTTAGTAGTTAGAATGATGATTGAAATTGTTGATAATCATCAGTTCAGTTATTGTTCGGTATTATATTTCGGTATTATCTAGTGGTTAGGATAACTCAAATCGTTGATAATCGAATCAACTAGAGTTCGATATTATTTAGTAATTAGGACAACAAACAATCGTCAATTGTAATAATTATATTTCGGTATTGTCTAGTAGTTAGGATAACATCTGCAGACTGCACTGAGAAAAGGTTAGGTCTAGTTTTATAGTTATATCGATCGAGCGATATATCGATAGCATTCGAGATGACTGCGCACATATTTGAAAATACGAACGGCATATTTCTCTAAATCCAAATTGACCAACAAACCTATTCTATCATTACATTATTATAAACCTGCATGTACTATTATTACAATTGTTAATTATTACCACTATTATTACTATTATAGTTGAAAAATAAAATCATTCCGAAATCATTCTTTCCGAGTCAATAAATAAGGAAACTCGAATGAGTAAATTTGTCAATATATTATTACTATTATTATTATTATCATTATTATGATTGTTATTATTACCATTATTATTATTATCATTATTGTTATTATTATTGTTATTATCACCATTATTCTCAAAATAATTCACTGCTGTTATGAAACTGACGCGAAATGTTGAAACTGAGAATTAATAAAGTTTTAGAAGTCACAATCGAAACGGTTGCTAATGTCTTTGTATTAATTAGGACTGTGCTCAAGTTTGTAATTGAAGGGGTTGAACTTCTCCCTTATCGGATGAATAAGATGTACATTCCAAGATCTGACATGGCAAGACTTACTGTGTCACGTAGCATATTGTACAATGTTGGACGTGAGTTGTGTGCTTTATTGGAACAGCTCTTTGAAGTAACAAATAGGTGACGTTATAGTATTACATACAATCTATAGCAAAATTATTTACTTCCTTCTCGCAATCATAAAACATTTATTCTCAAATTTCCAAAATTAAACATTTAAA
This sequence comes from Ganaspis sp. Gsp50, assembly GCA_011057455.1. Taxonomy (NCBI): domain Eukaryota; kingdom Metazoa; phylum Arthropoda; class Insecta; order Hymenoptera; family Figitidae; genus Ganaspis; species Ganaspis sp. Gsp50. The sequence continues at coordinate 21,006 of WNHD01000276.1, read as the reverse complement.
AGACTTCATCATTTTTTAAACAACCAATAGTATTTTTTAAAACAATCAAAATTTCTTAGAATTATAATTTTCATTCTATTCCTTTATTTATTTTCCCAGAGTCTTTTGATCTCAAACTATTAACTTTATTACGATTTTTGTCATCTAATTTTGAGAAAATCGGTTTCTTTAAAGTTAAGATTTCGCTTTAAAATCGTGTAATTTTTACATCGTGCAATTTCTACATTTCGTGTAATTAGTGCAGTTGGATTCTTGCAATATCGTCCATTTTAGAAACTATTCAGAGCTTTAAGGATAATCTTTTCCTGCAGATTTTCTGCAACTTTAGTACTTATAAGGATTGCTGGTATTGTTGTGGTTTTCAGAATTCAAAGGATAATTTTCCGTTTTACTGCCAATAGCCCTTTAACGCTCGAAGAAACTTTCGAATCCTAATCTATATTGTAAAAAAGCTTGTCTCAAATTGATGGAAGCCATTTTTATTTATCGTAAAACAAGCATGGCAATGAATCTCAAATTAGTGGTGGAAGCCATTTTAACTCCAATGTCGAAAATCTCGAAATTACGCCAAAAATCTCGAATAAAAGTTACAGCATTGAGAATAAAAATTTCAACAGAAGGGCATCAATTCCGGCCACTTTTGTTCGGCAGAGGCGCTAGTGGGAATAAATGTTAAATGAGAAGTTTTTAATTTAATGTCACTTCTTTTGAAAAAACCACTTTTTAACTCATCATTCTTTCGTAAAGAATCATCAGCATTATCATAATCAGCAATTTGCGTTTTAAAACCTGTTCAAAAAACTTTATCAATTTAAGTAGTAGGTTTAATACTTGATGATAATTGATCCAGTCATTTAAGCTTCATAAAACTTTTAACAAAAGCGTGGTCGTGATTTTAATCAAAAATCTTTCCCTGCACGGATTTTGATGACAATGTACGGAAGTAAAGACCGTGGCTAGAGACGATTAAGGAGCTTCTCTAAGCGCGCGAAGGAGACAGCTTTCAATTTGTGTAGCAACCTCGTGATGAGAAAATGACCGTAGGACTGCATTCGCTATCTTCATCGTCTATGCAGATTGGCCTTAAATTGGCTAAACGTTCGCTCACTTGGAGGCAGCGCCATCGGCTTCGTTTATCTACTATCGTGGCGGGCGTAGGCACCGAGTTAACGAGAAAATTGCCTGACTATCAGCAACTATGCGACGTAATCGGGCCTTACAATAAGCCGGTGTCGTACTTCCGTTGATCGCCACCATTCAAAAGACTCAACAAAAGCGAATTTAAGCCTTTTTTTGTATCCCTTCAGGTTGAGGTCGTTCACCCAAACTTACTATCAGTTACTATGGCCCTTTAAGCAAGTGAGAATAAGCTTCTCTGATTGCGAGTTCGTGTTCTCCTATGAGAGATAATAGACTCATCTCTATGTAACGGCTTCGTGGAACATTGCCGAGAATCATCTCGTAATGCTTTAGAATTCGCGTGTCTGCGATCCTCCCTTTTTGCTACTTTACATTATACTACACTTAGGATAATGTCCCGATTCACGCCGAGAATTAAATTAACTTATTTTAATAAACTCACAGTTTTCCAATTCAAATCTCTTTTCTAAAATTCAAGATCACTGGTTCCAAAGATTTTTAACTCACAATTTTCCAATTCAAATCTCTTTTCTAAAATTCAAGATCACCTATCAATATTAATACCTGCTCTTTAGTTTAAACCTTTTATCGTCTTGTTTCATTTAATTTATTATTAGAGGAAGTGTTTTTTCTCACAGAGAAAGTCCTGTTTTTTTATTTATTTTCTTCTTTCTTTTATTTCCTTGAACAGTAGGATTCACAATTTGGAAGCAAATTCTTCACTTTTACGCTGTTCGGCACTGTTCGGCCAGCCTGAAAAGAGAGGGGATAGTTCTCCGCTTCCAAATTTCAACTCTACTGCGTCGATCATTGAAAAATAAACACCCAGATTGGAAACTTATCTAGGGTTTATAAACCCCAAAGTTACAATATGCCATACGCCATCTGGTGTCAATATACTTTTTAAGTAGCCTTTGTTCCTATCATTTTTTCCTTCTTGTTGATTGGGTCAACAATTTAGAGTCTCTAATTGATAATCTTAAAAACGAGATGAAGGATACATTCCCATTTTTGCCCTTTTTCTCGTTTTAAAGATTAACAATCAGTGGCTTATATTTTCCATTGTGCGTCGTCTAAAAAGAGATTCAAGATAGCATTCAAAATGTTATTTTTCTCGGTGACGTCACGACCAGTTTTTTAATTGCCACAAACACGAAGTACGCTGTAAAGAAAATTTTATTTCATTCGAAAAACAGCGTGATCCGAAATCAAGTCAATCATTTGCGCTCTGCGTTTGTGAAAAAGCACTGCACTTTCACTATTTATGCAAAAAGTAGATTGAAATGTTTACAATTGTACAGTATCAACAATTTTGATTAAAAAACGTGAAAAGATTCTGTTGCCTAGTGTGATTTGCATAAGATTGACTCTTGACACTAGAAGGGAAAGTAAGACTCGTTCATTTTCCCACAGCGCCACTTGCGACACTTTCTTGAACCTCTGTCCGCCAAATTTAAAAATTAAAAGTTTGTGTTCAGCCCTAGGGACTTTTATGATAATGAATAGAGTAATAAATAAAAATGATTACTAATTTTTTCTAAATTAGTTGTTAAATAGTTAAAATAAATATTACTACATTATTAATTAATCATAAAGTTTTTGGATTTCACAAAATTATTTAATTACTACATTATATTATTAGAAAAAAAAATTAACAAACAAAAATTTATTATTTACACAAAATGGGCAGTGCAATTTGTTTATAATTAAAACGGCGTCAATTTAAAGTAATTTTGTTTACGATTTATGTTTTTCATTTAATTAAAGAAGCAGTTGTTATTTCCAAAGTCCGTAAAAAGTTGGCAAACATTAAAGTTAACGTGCTGCCTGTTAACTTGCGAGAAGGACCTTTCATTTAATTTAACTACAAAGTTCAAGTTTGATACGGTGATATTGATTCCATTCCAATCGACGGGGGTTGCTTACTGATGGTCTGGCAGTCATTTCCATAAATTGCTTTTAGGTTCTGTCTGGAATCTGAATGCGATAGAGGCACCGATTTACATCCACCAAGCACAGCTTAGGCAAAATTATTCTTTCACCTCGCAAAAAAATGTTCAGTCCTGACTTGAATAGACAATCTAAGCGAACTCTTTTTATATTTCTACATTTTGCATATTGTGAAACTTTTCCTCAAGCTTTTCTAGTTTTTTTAAAAATCTCTTTTCTGATACTTTTTTATTTTACCTACATTTTTTTGCTTTTTTCCTATTTTTTACTTTTATCTAAATTTTTATTTTATCCCACATTTTTTCGAAATTTAGTTTCAGTTTCATTAAAATATAAAACTCTGAAAAAGTCTGGTTTAATGTTTTAATAATACCCTTTTTAAATATTTTACAATGCTTTCCATTTTGTCGAATTTGAAACTTTTCTGATAAATTGAAAATGCTAAAAAAAAGCTTTTCCCGCTTATGGAATAAAGCTCTCAATTAAAGTGCACTCTAGGAAAATTTGAATTTCTATTGGACGAATATATTTTGTACACAAGCAGAGATTTAATTGGATGAACTAATATTTATTCAGAAAACATCTCTGAAATCAAGAACTAAAAAATTACTCGCGCATATTTTCCGGAATCAAATTTTTTGGTTTTTTCGTATTCGTTACGAAAAATAAATACAGGGTGTAGATGAAAACAGCCACGTATTCGTTGTTTTTTGCTTTCAATATTAAAACTTTAATCAAAACTCAGCTATAAAAAACGTGCTTTCGCGAGCGGCAAACGAGTTTATATCCTGGTGTGTTTTGCAGATGGGTATAGTTTTGAAACTGCGACGGCTGCTGATTTGACTTCCGCTAATTTATTTCATCAAGTTATTTTTAAATCAATTAAAGCTGGATGCGATTTCGTCGGGTGGAGATTTTCTCAATGCCTTTCATATTTTGTTGATTTTTTTCTAAAGGTCTTATTGAAATGTGGTTTTTATTGTTATTTGGTCTTCATTAATTTTTTGTTCAAATTAGAAGGCAAAATTGTGTGTATTAGTTTTCAGGTAATTTAACGTTGCAGTGAGCCGAGGATGACTGAGCTTCCTTAAACAGCGAGACTCCTTCTTATACTCTTGAGTAGCCCCCTCTCCGCCAAGACGCTATGATGCGCGCTCCTGCCGGCAAGAAGTGAAAACTACTGTAGAGTATAAAAAGAGAGGGAGCGTTCAGAAGAGCTCAGTCTTTAACGACTCACTGCAGCGTTATGTTCCTTTTCAAGAACAATACATGGAATTTTATCTTAAATTTTGTACTTTTAATGTAAACATGATTCATCAATAAAGTAAATTTAAAAAATCGTAATAATTAAGAAATGACAATTACGGTTTGTAGAAAGTTTTAATAACTTTATGAAATACTTTCTTAAGGAATAGAACTAAGAATTTTTTCTTCTAAGACAATAGTTCTTTAATACATAGTATTAGAAATTATTATTAAAAAATAAGTATTCGATAGTTTTGAATCTTTGAAATATGTATGAAATTAACAATAAAATTTAATTCCTGTAATTAATGCACAATGTATATTCTATCTTTTATAAAATTACTTTATTTACAAAAATTATTAAAATAATGAATTATAATAATTACAATTATTAAAATAATTAATTATAATAATTATAATTATTAAAATAATTAATTATAATAATTACAATTATTAAAATTATGTCCGAATAACAAATCTACAAAGGCGAAATCACCATATCTTTATCTTCATTTTTGCAAAAAAGTTTGATGGAAAGAGATGAGCTAATTGGGTAGAAAAAGAAAGATAAATCAGAAGCGGGACGTAAATAAAGTTGGAGGTAAAACTTTAATTGCTTGAATAAAAGAGAATCTACTTGTCACGTTATCTGGACTGTCAGTGCTTATTAAATAATCGAGTTGATTGTGTCAGTGTGTAATCTTCATTGGATGGGTCGTTCTTAATTGAAATAATTGACGTGCTGTTAAAGCCTTTGGTTTAAAGAGCTCACTGGGGTTTTGGTGTGGCGACGTAAATCTACTCTATCAAGCAAGAAAAGTGATTACGAGGCAAGAGTGCAAGGGCACAAGAAACATCCTTTGAGATTCTCTTGAATTGTTGGCGAATTATTCGCTCACGCAAACTCCCATTTCTCTCAACGCACCGGCACAATTTTTATGTTATTTTGCACCACTCAGACTTTTCCATCAGGTATTTTTAAGCCGCACTTTCGCGAAAATAGAAAAAAAGTATTTGATAATAGAGTTGAATACTTGCTGTGTAAACATTGTTTGGATTTCAACCCAAGATTTCAATTCGATATGCGTTTCGTGTAATTTCCGCAAATCTGTAGGGAAATCCCAGCTGAAAATTTTACATGAAAGGTTTATTTTGAATGAAATATGATGCATAGTGAATATGAACGCGTTAAAGGGGAAATTGAAATGTAATTAGAACGGACTTATATTATAATTTCAGGAATAATAATGATTATATTATATATTTTTCTATTTGTTAATGTATAATTTTGTAACTCTATGCATTTAGAAGCATAATGGTAATGCGATAAAATTACTTCTTATTAATTAACTCAAATTTTACCGCTACGGAATAGTGGCGCCCTCATAGGCATATTTGTCAAGTTTGGCAACAATGTACAATGCTTGTGCATTGTTGCCATTATTAATGTTTGCAGAAATGAAGTGGGCCAAAAATGAAGTAGGCCAAAAATGAAGCGATTGATCGTGAAAAATTTAATTCAACAAATCGTGATTTGTTGAAGCAATCATTCTTTATTTTTAGCATCCTGTTAGGAGTCAAAAACTAAATTGAACACCATTTGGAGCTAATTATGCACTCCTTATACAATAAAAAGATCATGTTTCAAACAATTTTGTTTCTTGAATCTATTTTTTAATTTAGGCATCATTTTATAGCATTTGATAGAATAGAATAGAATTGTATACAAAAATTTCAATCAGTAGTTTAATATTTTATCCTTCTCTAATAAGACGAGAATTGTAATTTAGCAAACTCCTCTTTAAATTCATTGCAAATTGAAAGACAAGTTTGAAACAAATTTTCAAATTAATGGGCGCTGAGTTTAAAATAAAAGTTTTAGATAAAAAAAGATAACAACTAAAAAGTTAAAATTGAAATTTTTGAACTTTTAGATTGAACGAAAATTTCAGATATTTTTTTAGTAATAATTAAATTACGTACTCTATTATTAAAATAAAAATGTACTTCTTGCACTTTAGAGTAAAATATTCAAGGAATTTTCCATCATATTTTAGATAGAAGCGGTTCAAGACACTTTCTTCATACGAGAATTTTATGTCGTATAAATTCACCGATGGATGAAGTATTTTTACAATCTTTTGATAGCAGAGAATTAATATAATACGGAAGTTGTAAAACCAATAAACTGCTTTGTTAATTCAAAAAAAGAACAGTAAACTTAACTGATTTTAATAAAATTTAAGTATTTAGTAAATGTAATTAACTACTTCGTAATGTTAACCAACCATTTAGTAAATTTAATTAATTACTCAGTAAGTTGACAAACTATTTAGTAAAGATGATCTACTTCGTGAATTTAATAAAGTACTTAGTAAGATTAACAATTCACTTAGTAAACTTGACCAAATGCTTAGTAAATCTAATCAAATGCATAGTAAACCTAACAAACTCTTTGGTTAATTTAACTAACTCTTGGTAAATCTAACTAACTCTTTGGTTAATCCAACTAACTCTTGGTGAATCAAATCAACTGTTTGGTTAATCTAACCAACCCTTGGTAAATCTAACCAACTGTTTGATTAATCTAACCAACTCTTGGTAAAGCTGACCAACACCTTGGTAAATCTAACCAACTGTTTGGTTAATCTAACCTACTGTTTGGTAAAGCTGACCAACTGTTTGGTTAATCTAACCAACTCTTGGTAAAGCTGACCAACTGTTTGGTTAATCTAACCAACTCTTGGTAAAGCTGACCAACACTTTGGTAAATCTAACCAACTGTTTGGTTAATCTTACCAACTGTTTGGTTAATCTAACCAACTCTTGGTAAAGCTGACCAACACTTTGGTAAATCTAACCAACTGTTTGGTTAATCTAACTAACTCTTGGTAAAGCTGACCAACACTTTGGTTAATCTAATCAACTCTTGGGAAATCTAACCATCTGCTTAGTAAATGTAACCAAAATATTAGTAAATTCATCAATCTACTTAGTTAATTCGACTTCAAAGAATTTTAATCCATCTATTGAACTATTCACTCAGTTAATAAAGTGAATTATCTTTTCCTGTGTGTAAAAGATCGCGAAAGGCAAGTTTTGATAAAGTTTTGGCATGTACTCTTTGAAGTTAAAGTTACTTGTGGAAACTCGAATTCTTTATTTAGTAAATACAGTTTCAAGAGGCTGACATTGATTTCTATGAGTTTCATTCTTGATGTTGTAAGTTTAGTGCTTCTCGGTATACTCTTGGAACGATCCCTGTATAGAATTTCTGAAAGAGTCGATGAACGAAGTGAAGGGTTTGACAGTCGGAAACTCTCAAGGGATCTATGCGTCTTATTTCAGGAAGACGCTCGTTCAGGGTAGTTTATCGAACGCTTTTGTGGAGTAAACTTTACCAAGAGCACTTTCGCGGTGGATGGAAAAGAAACTTTTATAGATCGCTATGGTATCTCCCAGTTGTAGACTTTCGCGGCCACCTGTGAGGTATGTCACAGCTATCAAACACCACCACCATTCTCTCTCATTTCATTACGACGAAAAACTTTATGATGCAGTAAACATAAAATGTGTCCATAGAATCGGCACATAAAAATTCCTCCTCCACTTTTAATTTCCATTGAAAGGAAAGTATTCCCTGAAATCAAATATGCTGCTTTATTTTCCTTTCCTTCTTTCTTACTTGTTTGTATAAGCAAAAACTTTGCGTTTTCATAAATTGATTTCTATGAATAAATTAATTTTTCATATAATTATATTTGGAAATATACTTCAATTTTTGTTCATTGGATTTGACATTTTTTTCATTTTGAATTTGATATTTGATTTATTTTAAAGTAAAAAATTAATAATCTTCAAGTTTTTAATGAACAGTTTATTACCTTTGCTTCAAAGATTCTGGTATTTTTCACTTTTTTCGCTCTTTGATTTGCACTCTTGGATTTTCTTTGTAGTTTTGAATTTAGTTGTTTTCGTATTGCAGAGATTTGTACGTGAATTACTATTTTTTAATTAAAGAGCAAGAAAGCTTTTTGGGATTTGCAAAAGCTTTCATCTTAGTGTTCTTTAATGGATGCCTTTTCGAAGTTTGGAAGCGTTGTGAAAGTAGTTCCTCGCATTCGTCGAATGCTCTCTTTTTCCCTGTGCATCTGATTGTACGTTCACAGTACATCCGACAAATGGCTTTGAGACACTATCAAAGGACATAACTTTCGAATAGTAAAAGCAGCTTACAATTTCCCTCGTGTTTGTCGATTCTTTGCCTCAATCATTTTCCAAAAATTTTCTTCCTCCGTTTTTCATTTTACAGGTTCTTTTTTATTTCACGTTTTTTATTTTTGTCTTCTTTTTCATTTCACGTTATTTTTCTTTTTAACGTTCTGCTTCAATCCACGCTCTTTTTCTGTTTACGTTCCTTTTCTCTTAACGCACTTTTTATTTTATAGTTATTTTTCGTTCAACATTTTCTCTTATTCACCGTCCTTTTTCCTTTTTATGTTCTTCATTTCTTGTTCAAATTAACCATTCATTTTTAGTAATCAATAACAGATTTTCTATAACAATATTTATTTTCCAATTTATTACATCGATATCTATCGAGAAAAATGAGAAGTTCAGTTTTATTGAAATTCAAGTTTTGAATGGCAGATAAAGTGCTTAAAAGATCTTGGCTACGGTTAGGACTTTTAATGGTTCCAACCCGGAGAGCTTTTTGACATCCAAAAAGCTTGGCGGAATTTCCTGGAGAGCTCAAAAATATTGATTTTCTAATTTATTACATCGATATTTGTCGAGAAAAATAAGAAATCCAGATTTCTTGAAATTCAAGTTTTGAATGGCAGTTAAAGGGATTAAAAGACCTCAGCCATGGTTAGAACTTTTAATGGTTTCAACCCGGAGAACATTTTGGCATCCAGAAAGCTTGGCGGAATTTCCGGGAAAGCTTAAAAATATTGATTTTCTAATCTTTTACATCAATTGTGTTCAAGAAAATTGAAAAATCAAATTTTGATGAAATTGAAGTTTTAAATTGTCGTTAAAGTGCTTAAAATAACGTGGAGGTGGTAAGGACTTTCGATAGCTTCAAACAGTGGAGCTTTTTTTTCCTATATAGTTTGGCAAAATTTTATAGAACTCTTGAAAATACTGATTTTTAAAATTTATTTACATCATTTCTTATCGATCCACTTTGCCTGTTCTTTTTTATCATATTATTCATATTGCCGGTTTAATTATTAACTCTATAAATAATTTAAAAACTTAATAATTCTTAACTTTATCTCAAAGTGGTCTTTGGTTCCATAAAATTTAAAATTCGGCCATTTAGCGTTTGATAACTCAAAGTTTTTTTGTCTCCCTCCGACTTTGGCATATCTAGAGTCGACTGTATTACTATTAATTAGTATAGAAGTATTAATTTCTATTTAATGAAATTGCGCTTTTGTGGGAATAAAATTTTATATTTTATGAAATTCATACATTTATTTACAATTTAAATACACTTATATTTATAGATTGATATACAAATTAAATACATTTATTATTGAAAAATGTTCGTTTTTTATCGAATGGACTGACGCCTTTTACTGAGCAATTTTACTTTTCGATGGCAATTAATTTGGTAATGCTTTTGAAAAGTACATTTTGGGCGGTAATTAACTGAGACAGAGTAACGCGTATCCTGTAGCCTGAAAATATAGTAGGTTGAGTGTATTAACAGCGGCACGTGCATCGTTCGTCACACAGGACATTGGCGCCCCCTCGTTGCCTCTTTCGAGTGTAAGCGAGCCTTTAGTTCGTTGATTATCTTCCTTTCGGATCTAATTAACTTGGCTACCTCGAGTTCATACACCCAGTTTTCCCAGCAAGCACGCGTTTACGGAAGCTCTAGCTCCAGTCGTTATTCAAACTCTGCCAACTCTGCTAAAGAGACCATAAAATATATATACAATTATCCTTTGAAAATCCCCTTATCATCTTTCCGGATTTATGACGTATTCGAAGCGAATTTGCAGTTAATTTTTTTAAAAACAAAAGCCGCAGGATTTTATAATCATAAAAATTGTCAAGGCATTGTTGGTGTAGGTTCAGAAAAACTTATATTTTTATACCCAGTTCAGGCTTTACTGAAAAGTGTATGATAACTTATTTCGAAATGGAAATCACAATCAAAATAATTTTTCATTAAATTTTTAAACTTCAGAGAAATTCAAAATTACTCGCACATCGATTTGTTTGAAAAAGCACTGGAAGACTGGCCATGGAAGGATTAAATTTAAAAAAAAAGTTATAAAAGTTAACATCAAAATATAGTTATAAGTGATAAAAAATAGATAAGGGTTGAGATAAGTAGTCCAATGGTTTATTTGAATAGTTCTGTTGAATAATTTAGTTAAACAGTTAAGTGGATTATTTATTTCCCAAAAAATCAAAGTCGAGCGAGTCACTGTCGACTGAACTGTTTTGATCCGCGAGGCCCCTTTTTATACTCTTGAGCGGTCCCCACTCCTCCGATACAAAGTGACGCGCGCACCTACCGGCCAAGAGTGGAAGCTATTGAAGAGTATAAAAAGAGAGGGAGCGCTCAGAACATCTCAGTCGTCAACGACTCGCTGTCCCGCCACTTTCTTTTCGTAGTAGAACATTTTAAGCCTTTTCTTTGAAAATCTCACTAAGACAATCTCAAAGAGATTGACAAGAAACCAAAAAAGAATACACAACAAAAATCATCACTGGTATCTTAAATATTACATCCCAAATATTTTTTGAATCTTCATCTACAATTTTTCACACGGTAATTAAAAATTAGTAATCATCCTAAGTGGACACTTTTACAAAATTTGCGGTTTTAAGAATCATCTCTTTAACTCAACCGATTGAAAATATGTTTTCAGAATAAGAAATCCCTTTCTCGATTACCCAGTTGGAAAGGAAAGATTAGAGCTGATCTGATAATCTTGTCATGGGTAATTTTTTTAGATTTTACAGATTAAATTCTCGTCCCTTTTTCCATGGGTAAGATTATCTTCTTGCCGATACTACAGGTTTATCCGCGAGTGTCTCTTTAATAGGATTCTCCCAAAGTCGTGGAAACCGAAGCGTTCTTGGTTACAAGACGACGCCCAGGTAACTGGATTAAACCCCAAAGGCTTCTTGCGGAGCTCGTTCTAAAATTTGCCAGAGGAGGATCACGTAACACAGTTATCTGCTTATTGGCTACTTGTGGAACGGATTGTGATGAAAACGACTTTTGTAGTTGTACTCTCAGATTTTCATAGCATCCCGTCATTTCTCGCGGGCATTCTATTCAAATATACTCGACAATGAAAAATCCGAAGATTCTCATTTTTCATGTAAAGATTTAAAAAGTATTTGAAAATTACTATTGAGTGTGACGAGAATCTTATCACAGTTTGGATCTTATCACCTTTTGGACGTTTCAGATGAGAGTTATATAAAAGGGGTCATATAAAAGTAGTTATAAAAGGGGACAAAAAGTAGTTATAAAAGGGGACAAAAAGTAGTTATAAAAAGGGAAAAAAGTAGTTATAAAAAAGGGGAAAAAGTAGTTATAAAAAGGGAAAAAAGTAGTTATAAAAAAGGGGAAAAAGTAGTTATAAAAAGGGACAAAAAGTAGTTATAAAAAAGGGGAAAAAGTAGTTATTAAAAGGACAAATATAGTTCAAAAAAGGGTTAATATGTTGTCCCTTCTAGTGTGGAAAAAAGAAAGTAATTACCCGTGACTGAATGGTGAACGGTACTTTAAAAATTAATTAAATTGGACTAAGTACTTTAATTTACGAGACACTGCTCATAAATAATATTCAAATGAAAGGTAATAATTCCTCCGGAAATTTAGCACAAAAACAATAAACTGACATAATGTGAGACATTAAATTCTGATGGTGATATAAAGCCAGACATGTTACAAGCTTCGGAAAATTTGGTAACGTTTCCAATAAATCATTTCCATAAAAATGTATTTCAATCATAGAAACGCTTCTTTCCTTTTTCGATTTAAATTTACAATTTCAAGTTTAGGTCCTCGTTGATTTTGTTCAAACTTAGTTTTGTTCGCTGTTTTTGCTTCCTCATAGAAGAAGCTTCTTTCGTTCGCTGATTACTCTTGTTTGAACTTCAGACAAAATTTGGACAAATTCTCTTAGACGCTTTCGGCAAATTTATTTAGCAACCCTGAGGTTTTTAGTGTTTCGAGTAGTTTTCTTTTAGTTCTCTAAGTTAACGTTTCTGCAACATTTCTGCAATGTTTTCTTTAACGTTTTCTGTTACAAAATCTGATCATCGCAGTAAAAATGCATTAACTAATTGACCAAGAAGCGACGAAAGACTCACTTGACCAGTCTCAGTACAGAAGAGTATTGCGCCACCTACTGTCGAATCACTGAGCTAATTTTCCCGCTTGCATTTAAATCAAAATGTGATCATTTTTTGACAAGTTCTCAAAACGAATTTTTGAGAGCTTTTCTAGCAATTTAGCAAGAGCTTTTCTAACAATTTAGCTAGAGCTTTTCTAACAATTTAGCTAGAGCTTTTCTAACAATTTACCTAGAATTTTTGTAGTAATTTTCTAGCGCTTTTCTAGATATTTTACGATTCCGTGGAACATTTCAAAGAAAGGTGTTTAAGAACGCAGAATTTTTGCAAAGGCGAAGAGTGCTAAAGGATTCGTAGGTCGATGACTACGGTTTGTTTAGCAGCCTTGGAGAAATAAGTGACATGTAACAGTCTCTGCACAGGGTCTGTTGACAGATCGCTGAAGATGTTGGTCTAATTGCTTAGCAAATGGCAAGCTCGCAGAGTAAAAGTTGTCGACTGTGGTATTTCCTCATCGTTTTCTCAACTGGCTAGGTCTGCACCAATGAATTAAAGTCGACTAACAACGTGTTTACCTTCATCACACGAATGTCAGCTCTCCTCTGCAACTTCCTCCAATTGCTTAATATTTCTTCCTCCGTTCTCGAAAATTATCTTTTTATCCTCCTTTCTATTTTATTGTTATTCTAATTACTTAGAAAATATCAACAACCTTCGTTCTCCAAAAGTATTTTTTTATTCTCTTTTCTTTTTTATCTTCCTTTTTTGTCTTCCTTTTTTATCTTCCTCTTTTATTTTCCTTTTTTGTCTTCCTTTTTTATCTTCCTTTTTTATCTTCCTCTTTTATCTTCCTCTTTTATCTTCCTCTTTTATCTTCCTTTTTAATCTTCCTTTTTTATTATTATTCCAATCACTTGGTAAATGACAATTGTAAAACCAATTGTATAAACAATTGTATTTGAATACACAATTGTATTTGAATAAAAAATTTAATCTGACTTGTATTTGAATGAATTCCATTTAATCTCAATTATATTTGACTGGATTCCATTTAATCTCAATTATATTCGAACGAATTCAATTTAATGACAACTATACTCGAAACAATTCAATTTAATCTGAATTACATTCGAATGAAATTTAATAGAAAATAATCCATGTCAAATGGAAACTACAGGCTTCGATTTTGGAAAGGGAGGACAAAGCCCGTGGTTGCATAAAAAAGAATAAAAACACTAGTACCTATAAGATGTGCAAGTGGTAGTTTACGAAAGTAGTTAAAACAGATGCTGGGGAAAATAAAGCTAGCAGCCACTATCACTTGGCGGAACGTTGCACATTCGGCCACAAGATAAATAATTTGCAATTCTGGAGGAACTAATGGCGCGGATCCTAGGAAACGAGTGAAAATGGCAAATGTGGTCGATCGTTGTGGCAAGCCTCTGCTATTATTTGCTTGAAATATCTTTTTGGGGTCATCGGGCTAAAACCAGAACGATGGAAAACCGCAAACCAATTGCGCTTCTACATTTCTCTCAATTATATCCACCAATTCATTATATAAAACTCCTATTCTACAAATACGCAGCATATTTTCAATAATTCCGTTTTATTATTAAACTCACGTTTCAAATTACCAACAGCATTTGCTGCAATTTTGTTCAGTAATCCGCATTCATTAGTAAGCCTCAGAGAACTAAATTTTATTCAATACATCAATGCCAGTGCATAAATGAAACATAAATGTTTCTATTCAACTTTATTTTCAATAATCGCGTCTTTATATTTTGGGATATTCCACTTGCTCCTTTCTTTACGGTTCTTCATTGTTTTCAATTAATTTTGGTTTTATTTATTTCTGTTTTCTTTTATTTCTGTTTTCTTTTATTTCCGTTTTTAATAATTCCTTTACTATTTCTGTTTTCTCTTTCTGCACACTTTCTGTTTTTAATACTTTCTTTATTATTTTTGTTTTTAACAATTTTGTATCATTTATGTTTTTAATCATTAATTTTTCCTTTAAAAATATAGTATTTTTGTAAAACATTTTTTCCTAATTAAAATTGAAAGCTCTAAAAACAAACTTTAAAAGCAGCAAAAGTCAAGATGTGAAGGGCAGCCCGGCTGCCTTCCACAATTTTCATTTTTGTTGCTTTTTTCGATTCTGAAGCAATTAGATTCAATTTCCTCAACACGAGACCTATTTTTTAGGTACACAAATGCGTTTAAAGGAATTTTTATTGAAAATTGCACTGGAATGATCGAAAGTCAAATTTTAAAATCAGCAGAATGCAAGATGTAAAGGGTAGCCGGCTGCTTTCCAGACTTTTTATTTTTGTTGATTTTCTCGATCTAAAGCTATTGGAATCAAGTTTCTGACCACGAAACCAATTTTTTAGGTACACAAACGCGTTTTACTTGATTTTTAGTAAGAATTGCACTCGCAAGTTCGAAATCCAGACTTTAAAATCAGAAAAATGCAAGATGTGAAGGGCAGCCCGGCTGCCTTCCACACTTTTTATTTTTCTTGTTTTTTTCGATTCTAAGGCTATTGGTAATTTCTGTATTACTTTTGTTTTTAATCATTTCCCTATTATCCCTGTTTTTAGTTGGTGTTACACTGATCCTATTTTTAAATTTTTGCCTCTTTGGATGTTTTTCTTATTCGTCTTTTTCAATTTACGTATTACACTGGATGTACACACCTTCAGAAAAATTTTATCGCACCGAAATATGATTTATTTGAAATATAAAATTGGAGTTTATGATAGTGGTTTGTATGCTTAATTTTGCCGTGAAACATAGCGACGGGACGTAACTATTTAATGGAACATATATGTCAGTCGTATGCTTTTAAAGGTTTTGATATTGTTCTCCGGATATTTTCTGCTTTCCACCATTTCTAGCACATGCATCTTTATGTAGGAGACATAAATGCATTTACAGCTTACACTCTACTTTCACACGGTATACGAGTAAATTTGATCACAACACATCGAAGTGGCTTCAAAGCCTCTGTTTCACTTCGTTTACGTGACACTTGTCCCGTTGTTCATTTAATCGGTTTATTCCCTCTTTTTTTATTTTATTTATCACTCTTTCCTTTTTCATTCTCAGCAGTCTTTTCGTATTTTCTCATTTTTTTGTATTCTCTCGTTCTTTTTGCATTCTCTCATTTTTTTGTATTCTCTCGTTCTTTTTGCATTTTCTCATTTTTTCGTATTGCCTCCTTTTTGTTTTTGTTCATCAATTTTTGGACAGATTTTCAACTGTTTATTTGACATTTATAATCAAATTTAAATTCTGTATTTAGAATAGAATACTTCCCGCCAAGCAGTCCATTTCCACTGACGTCATAGCGTGGTGTTTTCTGATTGGACGAAGAGGTTGTGGAATTTGTCGGGCGAGTTTCCTTTCTGTTGTTTCGGTAGTTTTGAAAACAAACGCTTTTCGAAATTCGAAGAAGAGAATACTCGTGAAGAGAATGAAGAAATACTTTTTGAGCAGCATAGAATGTTTTTCTGAACAAAAATGGTATTGTTTGTTGCACGAAAACAATTGGCCATGTGGAATGCAAATTTCAATTTTAGTTTAAAGCTCTTTGATTTGGAGAGATGGTTATTAAACAATTGGAGTTCATTTTTGGACTGGAAAGTGCATTTTGCTTCAGTTGAGTAGTACAGCAGAATGGAAATAATAGAGACAAAGTTTATTGTACGGTTTCTCTTGGGGTTGTCCCTGCTGTTATTGCCGTTACCGGAGAACATGAATGTCGACCACGTAGCCAGTTCTGCACTGAAAATTCCCGATGGAATAGAATTGTCGTATCACGTCTTCCAAATGAAAAAAAAGAAAAGAAAAACACAAATACGCCTATAAAAGTTTTATTGTCGAGCCTCTGGTAAATAATTCTTTTGTAAAAAGCATTATTTTCTATCCCATACGAAAAGTCAACACTAGAAACAGAGAATTAATTTGCAATAATAAAGAAATTTGTCTTTCAAAATTGAAATCAATAATAAAATTAATTTTTGATACATAGAAGAAAATGGTAAATTTCGTCTTTGTTGAACACAAAATGATGAGAATGTAAAAATTATTGTAGACTTTTCTTATTGCTTTAAACGTCCTTTAGAAGAATTTTTTATTTGAACGTCGAGAAAAAATATCAGCGTTTATGCTGAAGCTACTAATTCAATAGAGTCGTATATTAAAATATGTTTCGTCTGTTTGGACAAATTTGCATTTTATTACTCAACTTCGACAAGACGAAAGACGCTTAAAAGTTACTGCGAACAATTTGAATGAAAAAAAATGAAAAAAGAAAAAAAACGAAAAAAAGAAAACTGAAAAGAAGAAAAGAAGAAAAGGAGAGAAAGAAAAGGAAAAAAAGAAAACTGAAAAGAAGAAAAAGAAAAAAAGAAAAGAAAAACAAATCCAAAAAAGAGAAAATCCCAAGAGTTTTCAAAACGAAAGCATAGAGGTCTTTTTACAAGAAATTACAGAACTCAAGTGTATAGTATAACTATACTTGACAGAATTAAAGTATCTCTTTGAAAGCATGTTTAATTTATCTGGAAATGAAGTTGGTTTCATTTCCGGACATTGCAAGCTGCTTTTGCCAAAGGCACTTAAAAAGTGCAATTTGCAGTTAACATCCTTGATAGTTTAACCCGAATTGCGTCGGTTCATTGGACATGAACATTGAGCGTAGGTTGAGGAAGAATATCCCCACGCGTTACTTTTTCGTTGACTGAAAACAACGAAATACAATATCTATGCGGGCGTAGACATTGACAAGTGTTTTATACATTGAGTAACGATCAACTGCAATCAATAAAAAGTAAAAAAGAGACAATTGAAAGTGTTCCTTTTGAGACAATTTTTCTGATGGAAAGTCTTTCATATCATTCATGGTGATATTGAAGTGTAGGCGGTCCTTGTTTCTTGTTCGTTTGTACCATTCGTGTATATGATCGATCGAGAAGCAGCTTTCGAAACTCGTTTTATTAATACTACTTTATTCAAAGTGCTCTTGTAGAATGAGATTCGAAAAAATAACAAGTTGAATCAACAAGAAAATCAACCTGCAACTGTCATTATTATGTTCTTCTCGGGATTTGTTTGTGCATACCTTTCCGGATTTTACAACACCGAACATGACTTTAATATTATAAAAATCTATATATTCTTTAATATTATATCAAAATTAATTATCCATCTATAGTAAAGTATTATTTTCTAAAAATTACCTTTTGGATACCTTGTATTTTTTATAACCAAAATGATTTATTTATTATTTTAATATTCAAAAATGAATGATGAATTATAAATAAATTATTCTTTCTAGAGGAAATTTTTATATGAAAATTATTTGCATTTTATCTATTTAGGAAAAAAATTATGTTAACTTTATTTAATATTTATTAATAATAAAATATTTTTAATATTAACAATAAAATATGTTTAATATTAGCAATAAAATATTTTTAATATTAACAATAAAATACATTTTCGTTACGCAAAGACCTCCCAAAAAAATTCGGACAAAAGCACATTTTGAGGTTAACAATAGAACGAACCATCCCTACTTCTCAGTTCTTTAGAGTTTTTTTACTGACTCTTGTAGGGATCCTTGAGTGGTAAGGATGCATTTATAACTTGTACACAAATTATTCTTTATACAAAACAATATAAGAAACTAAAGAAAGTAAAGCTTAGAAAAAGCTTTTGCACACCACGTGTGCGTGAATCGGAAAGATTAGTTATACGGGGTCTACACAAGCGTTGCCAGAGAGCAAACGCATCTGCGCATGCTTGTGGACAATTCAAACATTGTCCAAAAGGAGCGGGAAGATTTAAAAGTGACTTGAATAAAACCGTTTTAAATCAGACCGTATACATAATTATTATTTAAATTTATATTAATTATCATTTAAAGCATATAATTACGTAAACGAATCCGCAAAGTAGCAAAAAACTCTCGACAGTTTTCAGTGCACTGTTTTTTTACTTAAAATTTTCTACAATTTTGTTATTTAAACGGCTCGATGATAATGAAACCATATACAACATATTCAGAGTACCTGTTGATCGCGTCGACAATTTTATTAAGCTCCCGATTGCATGTTCACACACGTATTTAATTTCTCTGTTTACTTTGAAGCCGCATAAATTTATTTCCTCTTTCAATTATAAAAATATACCTAACAATTTTCTTTCATATCTTTATTGTATGTACCCTTCAAGTTTATAAAATGCCTTATAATGTATTTTTATTATTTTCTCTCCGTTACTATTTTTTGTTCATAACATTTTTATTATTTACCTAATAATAAAAAATGGAAAATATTTAATATATTACCTAAAGAGGAGTAAAAAAATCAGCTGAGTCTCAAATTTAATATGTAGTTTGTTGAGAAGTGTAAATTGTAAATTGTAAATTTACTTGACATTTGAAGAGAAGGGTAATAAGTTTTGGAAACTATTTTACTGGAATACTGACGGTTTAGTATTCTCGAACTTGACGTGTATTCCAAGTGTCTGTGAAAGTTCTCAAGGCGGCGGAAAATTATGACTTATGAATGTTAAACTGGATTTGGGACGCGATGTTCCGGAAGTGGGCGTCTTAACCTTTCGGGCGGAGAAAACGAGACTCAACGCAGGGACGTAAAGGATTGAAATTTTAATTTATAATTTTCCGTGGGTTCTATATTTTCTCAATGCTCTTTTTAGTTTAAGAGGCGTCTTCAAATCCTTCGGAGTGAATATAATTACAAAATTAATGCATACTCGACAGTAAATTGCATTTTTATTATAAAGCTTGTTATGTCTTTTACTTTTTTTTGTGAACAATTTTCTTACAATCATTTATACGCAATAATTTGTGTTGATAAACGACTCCTTTTTCATGAAATTTTTTTTGCGAAAAATTTGACGATTCGCAATCTTTTATCTGGGTTTTTATCAAAATTGAAAATAATTGAATGATACCTTCCGGAAAATTGAAAATACCTTTTTAAAGAAGGGCATTTAGGGCTGAAAAGATTGAAATTAAAAATGGTAGGAAAGTACTATTCAAGTACAGCAAAAGTAGGTTTATAATTTTCACTTTTCATAAAAATTCATACAGTGAATGACAGTTTTCGAGGCGTCATAAAAGCGCACTTTCCTGCTGTTTTAAAATCGGATATAAAAGCAGAAAAATAGTCTATAAACATCTTCATGAGCGATTTGGAAGTGCGATTTCATGTCAAAGTGCTCCATTTTCCTCTGTGTATTGAGTATAAATGAAAATGCCTTTAAATAAAAGGGATAGAAACAAAATTTTGTTTATCGCAAAATTATAAAATTCAATTGTTTAAAAGATCTTTTTTAAAAAGTCTGTTTAAAATGCTTTTTTAAAAAGCATTCTATTTCATTTATGACTTCCGAACAATTTTCCATTTATCTTTGTGCAGAAAATGAAATAAATCCCCTATTGCGAATGTTACTCATTATTTTTATTGTACAAAAATTCCTCAAGCCTTAATGAATTCCGGTAACAAAGGAAATGAATAGTTTGCGCTTTGTTTACCCTTTTACTACCCTTTCAATATTTATTATTGCCGACTCTTGCTTTCTTCAAGAAACACCATTTATTTCTTGTGAAATGATAAGCTGCAGTTAAAGATACGTCTCGTTGAATGCAGCAACTTTATTTGAAACTTTTTTTTACAGACAAGAGTCTCGTTTCCGCGAGAATTCAGAATGAAGTGTTCTTGGGGAATCCTTCGTCTTATCTTGGAAGTGTAAAACTTGCTCTTTGACTTTATGAAACATCTTCTAGAGGTGTACTAAAAAAAATTTTTTTAAATAAAAGGAATACTCGTTCGCTGTTAAAATAACATGCGTAAACTTTTCTAATAATCTGAAAATTAAAATACTCGCGAAACTTTTATCTTTTAGATTTTTAAATGATTTAAATTGAGTTATACTTTGGAGGACAAAAATAGTACAATCTTGAGAATTTTTCCTTGAAACTCATGTATAAGTAAAACATAACCTATAAAGCGTGCTTTTATACACTTGGGGAAATTGATGCTTTAACATTTTATCAATAGGAATTTGCATTTGTTAGCATGGTAGAAACATAGCTCGTGGTCTGCCTGTTCTTTATTTTATTAAAATTTATTAGCAATTTAAGACGTCAAGCATCGGGTGAATATTCATTAAAAAATCACAGAGTACACTTAATCTTAGATAAATTACCTAGATGCGGCAAGGGTATAGTTTGGGCACATGCCACCAGGGCGGCGACGAGTCGATTTTGTGCCTCTGACGTCAGTGCCCGCG
>WNHD01000275.1:0-65574 GCA_011057455.1 Ganaspis sp. Gsp50 | reverse complement strand
TTGTCCTCTAGGGGAATCTAGTAACTCGAAAGAACGACACATTTCTTATGCTTTACATAATTCATGACACTGAAACCTATAGTTTCTTGTATCATGAACCACAAAAAATACAAGAAATATGCAGTTATTTCGAGTTACTAGATTTCTCTAGAGGACAAGGCATTTATGCACTTAAGTGTACCAACTTAACCCTAGAACTTGCAGTGATGCCACCATCACACGATAACAGTCCCCTACGGACCAACACATTAACGTTAAGCTAACATAAATGAAAAATCGATAAAATTCTGTATAATATTTGTGTGCAAGTAGGTAAAATTGTTCTGCAGCACAATCACCACAAGTTTACCGGCTTTATTCGAGCCTTTTTCTAAGTTGGTCACGCTTGGCAAAAAAAGATCATGGACTTCTGCGTAGACGCAAATATACGCAAGGAGCGTATCATAGGGTGCTTATACGAAACTTTCGTATCATATATCAATAAATGTATATTGTAGAAATAAAAAGTGTTATCTGCAACATTTTTTAATCCGGTTTGAATAATTGCAACATTTTTGAATTCGGTCTGAATAATTGCAACAGTTTTGAATTTCTCAAAAGTGCGGAAAGAATGGAGAAAGTACAAGTGTCAATAAACAAGGATTAAAGAAAGTTCTTATTTACAAAAATATATACAGATTAATATATTTAGAAAATACATTTTTGCGATTGTAACTTAATATCTTAAAAATAAACTTAGTAAATATTCACTTTGAAATAAACATTTTTTTAAATTACCTACTCTAAAATAAACTTGCTTTTTAAATTACTCACTTTGAAATAAACTTGTTTTTTAAATTACTCACTTTGAAACAAAATTGTTTTTTCAATTACTCACTTTGAAATAAATTTATTTTTTAAATTACTCGCTGTTGAATAAACTCACTTTTAAATTGTCGAACTTTGACTGAAGGAAAAGAATAATTTCGATAAAAATTAAGCCAAATCTGCTTCTGCTAGTAGATTGGTAACAGACGAGTAGAAGCTTAAGTCTTTCAACATGAGTCGAGAGCTGTTTTCTCGAAACAAGACAGCAGCTAAGAAAATTAATTGTGGTTTTATGAAGGTGGGGTAAGGAACTTGAAACACCCAATATGAGGCAATTAGAAGCATTGTAGCTTCTGACGCACGCGCTGTGTAAAGTAACGTATTATCAACGTAACACCTCAAGTTGAAGTTTGATATCGAGGGGTCGCCAATCCTAATGAGACAGGGCGTATTTTGTACAGAAGATCGAATATTGTTCAACTGTGTACCAGCCTAAAAACAAATTGTAAAATAAATTATTTTTATCTTAAATACATTTTTTTATTTTAACAATAAGAATTTATATTAATGAATAATAATCCATATATTTTTATTGTTAATAATTCATTGATCTATTCTTATTGTTAATAATTAATAATATTATTCATTAATATATTTTTATTGTTAAAATATAATTTTACTTTATGTCATAATTTACGTAACATTATTTACGTATATGTGTGTTATAATTTTAAAAAAAACAAGACTTACTCTGTGAGGTTTAATTATGAAATTAATTGAAGACAATTAATAGATGGAAATTAAACGAAGAGAAATTAAATGAAGAAAATTAATTGAAGACTAATTGAAGGAAATTAATAGATGGAAATTAAATGAAGAAAATTAATTGAAGACTAATTGAAGGAAATTAATAGATGGAAATTAAATGAAGAAAGTTAATTGAAGACTAATTGAAGTAAATTAATAGATGGAAATTAAATGAAGATAATTAATTGAAGAAAATTAATAGATGGAAATTAAATGAAGAAAATTAATTGAAGACTAATTGAAGGAAATTAATAGATGGAAATCAAATGAAGAAAGTTAATTGAAGACTAATTGAAGTAAATTAATAGATGGAAATTAAATGAAGAAAAGTAATTGAAGACTAATTGAAGGAAATTAATAGATGGAAATTAATTGAAGACTAATTGAAGGAAAAATATATAAACAAATGTATGTATGAAAGTGAAGTAAACAGAAAATAAATAAATATATGTATAATATGAATACTATTTCTAGTATTTAAATACTTACAGCGTAAATTTGCAAAAGTCGATTTTCTGTTTTTCTTTGTTTAAACCACTGCGGCAGCATTTGCAGTATCTTGAGACTGATCAAATCATCCCCGACAGTGGTCGAAAAATTTAAATGTAGATTCTGGAGAATTTTCCGTAAGCCTTGTTTCCAATTTTCAATCAAAACACTTTCTGGAATATTCACGATTTTCGAAAATTCGCGCATAAGCTGAAAATTGAAACATTAAAGAACATTATTATTACTGTTATTATTATTGCTGTTGCTATTACTAATATTATTAATAATAATTTGTTTAATTAATATTATTAATAATAATTATTATTATATTAGAATCTCTATTTATGTGTAAACCTTGAATGGTTTTTACAGCATTGTTTCCAATTTTTTTTTTGTTACCTATTAATATTAATTAATAACAATTTGAAAATGTTGCAATTATTAAAACAAAATTGAAAGTGTTGTAATTATTCAAAAAGAAAATTTGAAAATGTTGCAATTATTAAAAAAAAAAAAATTGAAAATGTTGCAATTATTAAGAAGAAAAAAAAATTGAAAGTGTTGCAATTATTCAAAAAGAAAATTTGAAAATGTTGCAATTATTAAAAAAAAATTTGAAAATGTTGCAAAAATTCAAAAAGAAAAATGGAAAATGTCGCAATTATTCAAGAAAAAAGAATATGAAAATAATTTTTAAACTTAAAATGCAATGAAGAATTAATTTGCAACGTACGATCTCTTTTAGTCTTAAGGCAGGATATTTTTGCAGCATTGCAGAAATTGTCATCGATTTGGCTTCAATCATTCTAGACTTTCTTGCAATATCCATACCATTATGAAAAACGTGCATAGATTTAGTGATTTTTGTCATTTCCAAGTGCATTAATTTAATATTTTTAGAAACCGTCTCTTCTTTTTCGACATTTTTTGGTGTAGTTATTGCCTTCTTCATGTTTCTTCTCGAATTTTTTATGCACGTTTTTAGTTTTTGCACCAATGAAACCTGCAAATTATTCATTCACTATTATTTATTTTTATCTAAAAAAAACCATTCAACTCAATTTTCAAAATTTATATCTCTTTTTTAAATTTTAAAAATCATCTAATTTTTGAACTCAGTATACACTTTTTGAACTGAGTATACACTTTTAGAACTCTGTATCCACTTTTTGAACTAATTATCCACCTTTAAAATTACTTTTTAAATATCTTTAAATCTAGTAAAAAATTTAAAAAAATTTTTTTTTTATTTGATTAATAGATACAGCCCAAAACCACATTTTGAGTACTGAAACTCGGTTTTTGTTCCTGAGCATATTTTTCAATTTTGAGAATGAATTATTCAATTTTGAAATTCTATATTTTATTCATTTTTCTGCAATAATTAAAAGAATACTCTTTTGCATTGATTATTTTTCATTAGAAAAATATTTTTTTGTCATGAAAATCAATCAGAATACCAAAAGAGTTGATATTCAGAAGAGTTGACCAATTAATTCAAAAGTTGATCAATATTAAATAAATATAAAAATATTATAATAATAAACATTATCAGTATTGAAATTTTTTTAGAAACGTTAAAAACAAAAACTAAAAAAGTATATCTAATATAAAAATGTACATAAAAGTATAGTACAAAAAAGTATAAAATAAAAAAGTACATAAAAGTATAAAATAAAAAAGTACATAAAAGTGTAATTAAAAAATAAAAAAAAATATAAAATAAAAAAGTACAAAAATGTATAATATAAAAAAGTACAGAAAAGTATAAAATAAAAAATTATAAAATAGAGAAGTACAAAAAATATAAAATAAAAATGTATAATGTAAAAAAACCTTACGTGTGAAGAATCAAATGTTCCACGAAGTGCAGGATACAATTCTGCAGCTCGAATGGCAGCATGCGTAACGTGCAAGGTCGAAATTTTCTTCATGAGCCTTAAATTTAATGAAATGACTCTTATCATAAAACTTCTTTGTTTAGTGCTCAATTTTCCGTTTTCTAAAGAAAACTGAATATCCTCACTCCATGAAAGAGGTATTGCCGAATATACAGATTCCTGTTAAAGTATCATAAATTTCAATTAATATATATTTTAATAAATGCATTTTTTAATAAATATATATTTTAGTAAATCCATATTTTAATAAATTCATATTTTAATAAATTCATATTTTAATGAATATATATTTTAACAAATCCATTTTTTAATAAATATATATTTTAGTAAATCCATTGGGATTTACTAGAAGTATCTTTAAATATTTTGAAGTATTTTAAAGTAATTTTAAATATATTCAAATATTTTTAAATATCTTTAAGTATTTTGAAGTGTTTTTAAATCATTTTAAGCGTCATGAGATATTTTGAAGCATTGGGAAGTATTTGATAATATTTTATTACATTTTTTTTAAATAATTCGAAGTATTTTGAAGTAGTCTTAAGTATTATTGTTGAAAAATTATTTAAAAAAAAATTATTGAAAATTAGGGGAAAAGGGGGGAAAATACTTGATTTTAGGTGTTTTATTTTAGGAATTTTCTTTAAAAAAAAGGGGAAAAAAGGGGACGAACTGTGATCCCTGAATTATGTGTATGGGGACCAATTTATGCGAGAATGTACAGTCGATGACGAAATTTTATTTTTATATTACTGTATTTTATTTATATGTTATTATATTTTATTGATATGTTATTATATTTTATTTATATGTTATTATATTTTATTTATATGTTATATTTTATTTATATATGACTATATATTTTATGTATATATTATTATTATTATTATTATTATTATTATTATTATTATTATATTAATTAATTTTTTTGTATTTCGCTTTACCAGTTCACTGGGTGGAAGAATGTTTTGCGTCTCCGCGGTTGTAAAGGATGTGTCCTGCACATCATTGTCAATATTTTCCGCTTTTATTTGCGTATTTGTATAATCTCCACTATTTGCATAATTCTGCTCGTCAGGACTAAGCATTACTTGAGCATCATCGTCTGATTCACTTTCTGTGTCATTCACAATAAACTCCATCGTATTATCCTGAAAAAAGAATTTTAAAAAATGTTTAAAAATGTCTCCTCACGAGAAAAGAAATCAAGGAGAAAGAATGAAAAAAAATTTACAAAATGGATATAAATAATTGAAGATAAATTAGCAAAAAAATACTTATTTTTTCTCACCAGTTCATTGGGTGAAAAGAATTGTTTTCTTTTTATTCCTCTGTTTGTAAGTGTCTGATTCACGTGATCGTAGGAAGTATTCGCTGAGAGTAAATCATTTGATAATGAAGACGGACCTGGCTCCTCATCATCAATTTGTTCAGTTTTTATAGAAATGGTTGTCAAATTCTCAATTTTGTCTTGAACAGCCGTGTCACTGTGATCGAGGATTTTGTCAACGTCAATATTTGCAATTGTAGTGCCATTTTGATTCGAAGGTTTTCTGCTAGCCTGCAAGAAAATGTATTGTTGATTAAAAAGAACAATTTGTTGATTATCTTTCATTGAAGATAATTAAAAGTATTTTGAAAATGGTAAACATTTTTTAAAGAAAGAAATAAAAATAAACAAAAAATGAACAAATGAACAACAAAACAAGTGAACAAAAGGCAAATGAACAAAAAGCAAATGAACAAAAAGCAAATGAACAAAAAACAAATGAACAAAGAAACAAATGAACAAAAAAACAAACAAAGGAACAAGCGAAAAAACAAGCAAACGAATAAATAAACAAGCGAACAAACAAACGAACGAAGAAGAGAAGTAAAAATTGAAGAAACAAAAGTAGAAAGAAGAGAACAAGGAAACAAACGAACAAAGAATCAAGAAAACAATCAAATTAACGAACAAAGAAACAAAAGAATAAAGAAACAAATGTACAAAAAAAACAAATCAACAAGCGAAGAAACAAACGAACAATGAAATAAACGAACAAAGAATCAAAGGAACTAACAAACAAAGAAACAATCGAACAAAAAAAGAAACAAGGAAACAAACGAGTGAATAAACAAAGAAAGAAACAATGAAACAAACGAGTGAATAAACAATGAAGAAAACAAGCGAACAAACTTTTTTTATTTATCGAAAAACAAATTTTCGAATTGTAGTGAAATTAAAAAGAAAATATGAATTCTCACCAAAAAGTTGCAATCAGGAGCGCTGATTTTTACATGATGAGTGGGAACGCAGCCACAGTAGGCACATCTGATACCTTGTAAATTATTGTACTCGAAATACTCGCATTCGCAGTCTTTGCACGCTCCGCGTTTTACTCCTCTGCAATCTTCTCCCACTACTCTACTTACAACTGCAATTCAAAAAAGAAAATTTAATTCAATCACAAAATTTTGTTTTGCTTCTGACATTCAACTTTTAACAACTTTTTTAAAATTAAAAATAAGTAATAATAATAATAATAATAATAATAATAATAAATTAATTTTGAAATGTAAATAAAAGTGAGAATGAAAGTGAAATGAAATGTCTTGAAAGTCACAAAATCAGGGATCATAGTCGTTTCTTTCTTTAATTTTGGGTGCAAAAGGGGATTTTTAATTATTTATAAAAAAAGGATTTTCTTTCATAAAGAGCAGATTTTCGAAAGAAGAGAAAAAAGGATAAAATTGTAATAATTCAAACTTATTTAGAGTATTTTTAACTGTTTTGAAGTATTTTAAATAACTCTGATTTTTTATAATAACTCTATTTTTTATAACTCTGAAATATTTCAAATACTGTAATATATTTTTATATACAAATACTAATATTTTTTAATACTTTGAACTATTTTGAAGTATTTTTAAATATTGTTAAGTACTTTTACATGGTTTCAAAATTTTGCAGCATTGAGAAGTATTTGAAAACATTTTAAAGCAATTTAAAGTATTTTGAAGTAGTCTGAAGTATTTTAAAGTACTTAGTATTATTTTTAAATATTTTAAATACATTTTAAGTGTCTTCTAACATTTTGAAGTCCTTTAAAGTATTTTAATGTAATTTTAAGTATATTAAAAATTTCGTAGTATTTTTAAGTGTATTTAAATATTTTGAAGTACTTGGAAATATTTTATTATTATTATTATTATTATTATTAATATTATTATTATTATTATTAATATTATTATTATTTTTATTATGAAAACTCTTTATTAAAGATAAACGGGTCAATAATAACCCTTATAAATAATAACCTCTTATTTTACAGTAATTTTAAGTTTCTTTAAATATTTTAAACCATTTTGAAATACTTTGAAGTATTTTATAACACTTTGAATTACTCTGAAGTATTTTAAAGAAATTTTAAGTATTTTTTTTTAATTTTTAAGAAATTTTAAGTGTTATTTAATATTTTGAAGTATTCGGAGGGATTTGTTAATATTTGAAAGTATATTATGTATTTTTAAATATTTTAAAGTAGTTCTATGTATTCTTAAAAATTTTTAAAGATCTTTTAAGTACATATTTTCAAATATTTTGAAGTATTTGGAAATATTTTACAGTAATTTCAAGTATCTTTAAATATTTTAAAGCATTTTGAAATACTTTCGAATTACTCTGAAGTATTTTAAAAAAATGTTAAATGTTATTAAATATTTTGAAGTATTCAAAAGGATTTGGAAATATTTTAAAGTTGTTTTATGTATTTTTAAATATTTTGAAGTAGTTTTACGTATTTTTAAATATTTTGAAGTAGTTTTAAGTATTTTCAAATATTTTGAAGTAGTTTTAAGTATTTTTAAATATTTTGAAGTGTTATTAAATATTTTGAAGTATTCGGAAGGATTTGGAATTATTTTGAAGTAGCTTTATGTATTTTTAAATAGTTTTAAGTAGTTTTAAGTATTTTTAAATATTTTAAAGATCTTTTAAGTATTTAAAATATTTAATTATCTATCTAAAGGAAAGAATTTATCGAGCTTTCTGCTCCAAAGATAAATTCATAATTTGATTGAAATAGAATTTAATTATCTATATTTATATTATTTATATTTAAAATATTTATTAAATATATTAAAGATCTTTTAAGTATTTCTAAATATTTTGAACTATTCTAAAGTAATATAAAGAATTTTGAAGTATTTTAAAATATTTTGAAGTATTTTAAAGTATTTTATGTTACTTTTAAGTATATTTTAATATCATCTAGTATTTTTGAGTATTTTCACATCCACATATTCTGATGAAATCTTAAATATTTTGAATTGTAGTCTGAAGTATTTTGAAGTATTGGGAAGCATTTGGCAATATTTTAAAGTATTTTTATGTATTTTTAGATATTTTGATGGATTCTTAAATATTTGAAGTAGTTTGAAATAGTCTGAGGTTTTTAAAAGTGATTTTATGTACTTTGGAATATTTTACAGACATTTTAAGTATTCTTAAACATTTTTAAGTTTTGGGTAGTACTTAGAAATATTTTAAAGAATATTAAATATTTTCAACTATTCGGCTCATGTAGGTATGTTATGCCATTATTTTATGTTATATAATCTTGTAATTGGTCTTTTGACTGTTGAATTTATTTAAATAAGAAAATCAAATCAAATTTTAAAATAGTTTAAAGACATTTTAAGTATTCTTAAATACTTTGAAATAATCTCTATTTTTGAGTAGTATTATTATTTTGAAATATTTTAAAGCACTCAGAAGTATTTTAAAGTACTCAGAAGTATTTTAAAGTACTCAGAAGTATTTTAAAGTACTCAAAAGTATTTTAAAGAACTCAGAAGTATTTTAAAGTACTCAAAAGTATTTTAAAGTACTCAGGAGTATTTTAAAGAACTCAGAAGGTTTTTAAAGTACTCAAAAGTATTTTAAAGTACTCAGGAGTATTTTAAAGAACTCAGAAGGTTTTTAATGTGCTCAGAAGTATTTTAAATACTCTTGAAATATTTTTAACGAATTTTGAAGTATTGGGAAGTATTTGGGAATATTGTGAAGTATTTTGAAGTAGTATGATGTATTTTAAAGTAGTTTTAAGTATTTTTAAATATTTGAAGTATTTTTAAATATTTAAAGTAGTTTGAAGTACTCTGATGTATTTTGAAGTACTCTGAAGTATTTTGAAGTATTCTGAAGTATTATTGTTGAAAAATTATTAAAAAGAAAATAAGGCAATTAGTTAAAAAAGGGCACGATCCCTACAAAATAAAAATTTAATTTTAAATTCTGTTAAAAACGGTACCTGAGTTTCCAGCACTCCTTGCTTTCAAACTCCCGACCGGAACTACATAATCTATCGAATTTATTTCCTCCTCCACGTTAATAAAATCGCTCAAATTTATGCCAGCAGAATCTAGCAACACTTCCGAAACACGCTGCAACGATCTTTCCACCCTTATTGCCGCAACTTCCTTCAGAGTGTTAAAAAATCCTTTCACAATATCGTCCGAATCATTATTTTTATATTTCAGTTGTGAAATGAAGCGAGCGATGGATACTTTTTCCTCATTAATTCCAAATTCGTCAACTTGATTTTCCGTTCTTTGATTAAGACCTTCGGTAGATTCATCAACATCCTCACATCCAGGATTGCAATCATTATCATGATTTTCTTGCTGTGAAAAAGAGTTCACTTCTTGGAAATCATTGCAAAGATTATCATCATCATTGTCATTTTCGATGTCATAATTCGGGTATGTATCGTCTAATAAACTGCTCCATCTATTTTCCTTTGATTTTATCCGATTAGGGTGCTTTCTGCTCAAATGAGAACGAAGGGTAGAAAATTTTTTGAATGTTTCGTTACAGCCAAGCAGACCACAAGGAATTGTGAGATCTTCTCTACCCGCGTGCCAGTGCAAATAGTGTCGGTGAAATTCTCGAAAATCGTCGAATTCCTTTGAACAATATGTGCACTTTTTAACGTTCTCTTCCATTTTCAATGGAAGAGATTCAATTTTCGGATGAAACTGTAACAAAGGTTTTTTTTACATAAACAGGAAAATTCGTAAAATTTATTTTAAAAAAATGTTTTAATAATTTGATACTGAAGGACAAGAAATCGATAAAGTTTGAACAGTAAAGTATTTTAAAAAAAAATAAAAAAAAAATAAATAAAATAAAATAAAAAAAAATAAATAAAAGAAAAGAAAATAAATAAAAAAAACCGTTAAAAATGGGATATATATTTATAAAGTAAAGTCTTCTTAAATTAAAAGCAAATGCTTAAATCCAGAAGTCTTCTTGATTTAAGCATATACTTATATTAACAAGACTTTTCAAATATACATAAAATTGAGATGTTCCAAAAAAATCCACTTTTAGGTTATAGTTTTCTTGACCATTGATTTTGCGAAAATCTCAATAAAAGAAAGAACGAAAGATAGACTAAATGCAGTAAAAAATAATATTCGTAAAATATACTCGTAAATAAATATATAAAATATATTCGTAAAAATAAACGCACCTTTTCAGAGATTTGTTAAAAAAGCAATAATAATGATCATAATTCTGTAACTACAATATCGTTTTTAGTTCTCTTGCTACAATCATGACAATTATTTGAAGAAACAATTATTATCGCATTATTGCGAATTTACCTGAAATCAGAATCACATCAAATTTGATGTTTTTATTGCACCGTATTAATAAAACGTCGATTGATAACAGATTCCTTTTTTTCAAATTGTCTGAGCAGAAATTGAATATCTTTAGTCGTGGTTCTTTTTAATACCTCTATTTCTTGTGTATGATCGAAAGGATCCATTTCCAAGTGAACCAAACTTTGTACTGCGTGAGATGAACGCGAAGTCTTGCTTCTCTTTTGTTTATAGCGGGGGTTTCGAAACCCTATTGGACTCTACAGCATACTAAAGGCCAATTCACGGTCAAGGTGGCGTCCCATGACTGCGCTCTTCTTTGCGTTTTATCACTAGACCATGAGTGCGCAAAAGACAAACATATATTTGCGTCTCCTTTTATCTCACGGTCTAGTTATAAAACGCATTGAAAAACGCAGTCATGGAACGTCACCCTTAGAGAAAGAGAAATATACAATCAGTCTTTTTTAGTCCAACGTAGATTCTTTTGTTCTTCTGTCTTTCTCCCGCTCCTTCTATGATTCATGAATTAAAAGAGGATAGAAATAATGTATCATTGAACGAGCTGGAGAAAGTCAAGAAAAAATGAAAAGGTCCTTTTGCTGCGCATGCAGGCATCCGAAGTGTGGATGACCTTTGCGTAACGGCTGAGAGCAGAGTTGGGAAGTTACGTTTAGAATTTTTGACATGTCTTTTGACGTATTTTACAGACATAAACTGCATTAAATAATGCAACTTCATGAAATAAAAAATATTATTAAGTAAATTTAATAAAATAAAGAAGTATTGAAGATCATTTCAAAAATAAATTGAATGTTTAAAGCATTCTTAAAAAAATTCAAACTAAATTTGCTAAATTTGAATCCAGAGGATATTGTGATTGGTTTATTGACTTCTGTATTCTACTTGTTCATTGGTTGCACATGCAACTAAACACGTGCTCGGAAAAGAAACGCATTGAGCCAGTTCTTAACCTCAAATTTTAATCTTGATCCTATTAGTTCATAAGTTCATAATAAACATTCGTAAGCTTTATTGTTTTTCTTGTTTATATTTTACGAGCTAGCAAAGAAAGGACTCCATCATGACAGAACGAAGTAAGTGATTTTCGTTGATTTCAATTAAGAATATCGAAAATTGGCCCTTTTGTGCAAATTCTCAGCTTTTGTCTAACCCAACTTTTTACCATTTATTCATAACATTGATCATTGATAAATGTTTAATTAAAATATTTATTTTTGTATAAATTACATCGATTTTCATACAAATTCAATGAAAGTGTGTGAATTTGTCAGAAAACTACAAATTTGCGGTCTAAAACGGAAGTAAACAAAAATAATCAATATTTCAATTTTCGTTTCAAGATTCATTTTTCTTCGTTTAGTTTTTACTTTGAATTTGTTTAGTTTTGATTTTTCTTTTAGTTTTTGATTCCTTTTGCAGTATGTTTCATGTTTCTCGCAATATTTCATTAATATGCGCATAAAATTTTCGATGTTATTATTTGATTATTATATAAATTATTATTTTTCTTTGTGTAATTGTTATCATTGATTGTCACTAATTGTAATTATTTTGTTTTTTTGCAGTTTCGACTGTTTCGGCAGACAGTAATTGCTACAAAGAAATGGGTGGTTTAAGCGACAGCGACAGTGGAGATGATTGGGATGAAATCGAAGAGACCCAATTTATCACATGCCTCTTTTGTACGCAGGATTTCAACAATCGATCCAATGCCTTAAAACATCTTGAAATCTGCCACGACTTTAGCCTTCCGAATTTTAAAACAAAGCATGCCCTTGACATGTATTCTTACATAAAACTAATCAATTTCATCAGAAAAAAGAACGTCTCCTCGGAAGATCTCAACGCTCTCAATATCAAAACTTGGGACAGCGACGAATATTTGACCCCAATCATTCCAGACGATGCTTGGCTAATGCTTGGTAAAGAGAACAGTCAAGATTCAAAATTTATCAATTAAATACGTCCAGTGAATAATTTATATTAATGGGCGTTAATTTTTATTATCATGAATTAAATACTTCCGCTTCCGCTTTTACTAAAACTTGACGTATTTGGTTTTAAGTGTCAAAAAACACATTTATTTAACGTTTTTTTTTTTACATATGACTGAAGAAAGGAAACATTTTAATTAACCGAAGCTGCAGATTTTAAATTAATGAAACTTTAAATAAGGGAAATTTTAAAGATGTGAAACTTAAATAATAATAAGGGAAACTTTAAATAAAGGAAACTTTAAATAAGTGAAACTAAATAAGTGGAACTTTAAATAAGTCAAACTTTAATTAAATAAGGGAAATTTTAAATATGTGAAACTTTAAATACGTTTAAATTTACGTAAAAAGGGTTTCTGCAACTCTGGAAAGCAAGGAAAAATTTGTTACGTTTTTTAAGTTTTACCGCAATTAATAATGTACCCTTCTTACAGAAAAAAAACCTCAAATTACTTAAAATCACTTTAAAATACTTCAGCCTACTTTAAAATACTTTGAAATATTTAAAAATCCTTTAAAATTATTTTAAAATACTTCAGAATACTTTACAATATTGCCAAATACTTCCCAATACTTTAAAATACTTCAGACTACAATTCAAAATATTTAAAAGTATTTAAAACTATTTATAAATTTTTCCAAAGACTTCCCAATACTACAAAATTTTGTAAAATATTTCAAAATATTTAAAACACTCAAAAGTACTTTAAAACACTTTAAAATACTTTTAAATACTTCTAAATACTTTTAAATACCTTTAAATACTTCAAAATATTTAAAGACACTTAAAATTTCTTTAAAATATTTCACAATACTTACAACTATTTTAAAGTACTTCAGACTACTTACCAATATTAAAATATTCTCTAAAATACTTCAAAATATTGAAGAACACTTAAAAATACTACAAAATATTTTAATATACATACTTAATATACTTTAATATACTTACTTGCTTCCGACTATTTTAAATTATTTCAAAAAATACTTAAAAATGCTTTAAAATACTTAAAATAATTCAAAATCTTTTGGATGACTTAAAAATGTTTACAGGTATTTAAAATATCTTCAAAATATTTAAAAATCCTTTAAACTATTTAAAAATACTTTACAATATTTAAGAGTCCTTTAAAATATTTCAAAATACTAAATATTAATTTAAAACTATTCCAAATTCTTCCCAGTACTTCAAAATATTCTAAATCACTTCAAAACATTTGAAAACACTTAAAAATACTACAAAATATCTAAATATACTTAAAATTACTTTAAAATACTTTCAAATAATTCAAAATCTTTTAGATGACTTAAAATATTTACAAGTATTTAAGATATCTTCAAAATATTTCAAAATCCTTAAAAATATTTTAAAATCCTTTATAATATTTCAAAATTCTTCAAAATATTTAAAACTCCTTTATAATATTTCAAAATTCTTCAAAATATTTTAAAACTCCTTTATAATATTTCAAAATATTGAAAACTCCTTTATAATATATCAAAATTCTTCAAAATATTTAAAAATCCTTAATAATATTTATAAATCCTTTAAAATATTTCAAAATACTAAATATTAATTTAAAATTTTTCCAAATTCTTCCCAGTACTTTAAAATATTCTAAAATACTTCAAAACATTTAAAAACACTTAAAAATTCGAAATATTTAAATATTCTTTAAAATTACTTTCAAATACTTTCAAATACTTCAAAATCCTTTAAATCACCCTTAAATGATTTAAAAGACCTTAAAATATTTAAAGATACTTGAAAATAGTTCAGTGTTTAAAAATATTAGTATATTTTAAGTATTTAATGTTTAAAAAAAAATTGTAAATATTAGTTTTTTCAATGAATTTACAATTATTCAGACTATTTTATTTTTAATTATTACTTCAGGCTATTTCAAAATATTTTTGAAAATGCTTAAAATTAAAAATATTGGCCTTAAGTCATTTTAATTCTATATAGAAAATTATTTTTGCAATAAGCGTAAGAACATTAAAAAACT
This sequence comes from Ganaspis sp. Gsp50, assembly GCA_011057455.1. Classification (NCBI taxonomy): domain Eukaryota; kingdom Metazoa; phylum Arthropoda; class Insecta; order Hymenoptera; family Figitidae; genus Ganaspis; species Ganaspis sp. Gsp50. The sequence continues at coordinate 50,892 of WNHD01000275.1, read as the reverse complement.
TTAGTTATTTCAGAACTAATTTAAATTCTTACAAAATATTGAAATTGTTTTTTTAAACATTCATAATCTAATGCAATTTTTTTTATTTTTCTCATGGAAATTATAGGAAATTCTTGGAACTTTTTGTAAAAGTTTTTTTTTAGAAAAACTGCATAAATGAAACTTTAAATAAATGAAACTTTAAATAATTGTAACTTTAAATAATTGTAACTTTAAATAAATGTAACTTTAAATAAAAGTTCTTATTTAATTAAATTAATGTATTTATTATTAAGATTGTAAATACTTAAATTTTTTAAAAAATGGTTTCAATGTTGAAATGTTTAACAAATGTCTTTATTTTCGCATTCAAGATTAATAAAATTCGAAAAAATTACAAAATAATTTTCTTTCAATTATCACAATTATTGTATTGCAGATATTGACGAACTTGAAGAAAAAGTCACAAAGCCTGTCTCCTATCCTGTCAATTCTGAAAATGGTAATGTCACTCTTTCGGAAATTCATTTCGCAGAACTTCAGAGGACCATTCAGTCATTAAAAGCTCAAAATGAACAGAAGGATTTGGCTTGTCTTTTAGCAAAACAAGTAAGACAAATACATCTTTTTATATTAACAAGCAAACAAAAATTCTTTAATTAAATGAGTATAAAGAAAATGGATTTCAAAGAAACCGAATGTAATTATAGTTTTAAAAAGAGACAATGATTTGAAAAGAATTTTCTAAAAATATTTTTCAAAAGAACTGGATTTCAAAGAAACTTAATGAAAATTGATTTAAAAAAAAACTCAATGAAAATGGATTTCAAATAAAATTAATAAAAATATATTTCAAAAGAGCAAATAAAAAAAAGAGCTTAAATAAAGCAAAACTTGCTTTATTTAAGCTCTTTTTTCTCAAAATCTATTTAATAGATTTTAATAATAATTTCGTTTATTGAATCAACGGGACTTACAAAATAAAATTATTAAAATTAAATTTTTAAAAAAAAATTAAAGTAAAGAAATTAAATTGAGTACAAATTTAGTTGTTTCTTTATGATAAGAAAAACCGAATAAAAAGTATAATTTTCTTTTTTTTCAATTGGAGTTTAAATTACTTTTGATACGTCTTGGTTTTGATTAAAAATAATTTAGAATTATTTTATTTTTAGCAAATTGAGGAAATGAGGGTAAACGCACATCGTTTTGTTTTGGACGACGATCCGCCTCCAATTAAGGAAAGATGCGTTAAAAGCGTCACTTGTGACATTGATAAAGGATATTTTAATACCTACAGCCACTTTGCGATTCACCACGAAATGCTAACAGTACGCTCATTCACATTTTTTTTAATTCTAGACAGTACAATAGTTATTTCAATTTTTTATTTTTCTAGATATTTCTTTCATTACTTTTTTTTAATTATGCATTTTTTATTTATATTTTTCATGTTTATTTTTCTGTTTGTATTTTTTATTTATATTTTTCATGTTTATTTTTCTGTTTGTATTTTTTATATTTATATCTTTTTGTTTCTTTTTTTCACGTTTAGTTTTCTATTTGTATTTTTCACGTTTATTTTTCTATTTGCATTTTTCACGTTTATTTTTCTATTTGTATTTTTCATGTTTATTTTTTTCTATTTCTATTTTTCATGTTCATTTCTATGGCACTTTATGTTTATTTCAAATGTCCATTTCTTGAGCACAAAATCTTGAACAATAATAATTATTGTTCAAGATCATAAATTATTTATAATTACAATTATTATTTAAAAAGAAAGTAATCATGTTTTTTTTATTTGAATCAGGACAAAGTACGCACAGAAAGTTATCGAGACGCTTTGTTAATGAATTCGCACACTTTCAACAATTGTTTAATGCTCGACGTTGGCTGTGGAACGGGTATTCTTTCCATGTTTGCCGCAAAATCCGGGTGTCGAAAAGTCATCAGTATTGATCAATCCGACATAATTTATCAGGCCATGGACATTGTCAGGTACGATTCAATCATTTCCTTATAAAATAAATCTTCAATTTTTAAAAACGTTCACTTTATTTTTAACTTTAAACCTAATTCTCGAAAACGTCCATTTAATTTTTAACAAATTTAAACCTAATTTTTTAAAACCTTCACTTAATTTTTAATACATTGATTCCTAATTCTTGAAAACGTTCACTTAATTTTTAACAAATTGAAGCTTAATTCTTGAAAATGTTAACTAAATTAACATTTGTTAACAACTAAATTGTTAACAAATTTTCAACAAATATTAAAGTTTTATTTAATCCAAGATTATTTAACTTTTTCAAAATTTGTCGCTTGAATTGTTTGAGTGTTTATTTCATTTTTGTGATGTTTAATGTTGCATTTGTTTTTCAACAGGGAGAACAATCTTGATGATATTATTACTTTGAAAAAAGGACGATTAGAAGACATTGAACTGGAAGTGGACAAAGTGGACGCGATTGTCTCCGAATGGATGGGGTATTTTTTACTATTCGAAGGAATGCTGGATACTGTCGTTTACGCAAGGGACCACTATCTTGCACCCGGAGGAAAACTTTTGCCAAATAGATGCACTCTCAGTATCGTTGGAAGCGGAGATACAAGTAAATTAAGAAAAAAAGCGTTTTTTAAAAACTTATTACAAAAATAAGACAGAAAACGAATCAGAAAAATTTAAATCAATTTTTTGAAATCTTTGTGAATATTTTAAACCCTTCGGGTATATTTTTTAAAACTTAAAATGCCTTTCTTTTTAATTTAGAATGTAAATAGTAATTAAAAAACCCAAAAAAATAGTAATTGAAACCCCCACAAAATAGTAATCAAAAACCCCCAAAAAATAATAAAAAAACTAATAACAAGTAATAACAAAAATGAGAAATAAAACTAATAAAAAAGTGAAACTAATAAAAAATGTTGTCTTTTTTCAGAACGGTACGTGGACCTCGTGGATTATTGGTCGAATGTGTACGGATTTAAGATGAGTTGCATGAAAGCGGAAGTGGTGCGAGAAGCGAGTATCGAAGTTTGCAATGCCCAGGAATTGATAACAAGTGTGGCCCAACTGCAATCTTTCGATCTTTATAAAGTCGACACCAACTGTGTTAATTTCTCGTCGTCGTTTGAACTTTCAGTTAAAAAAACTGGATCATTGACTGCCATTGTTGGATACTTTGACGTATTTTTCGATCTAGACAATCCGATATCCTTCAGCACTGGACCACAAACGACTCCCACGCACTGGAAACAAACTGTCTTCTCTCTCAGCGAACCAATCAGCATATCTGAAGGTACTTTTTGCACAATTTTACAGACTTAAATTTGCTCTTTGATCCTGTTTATTTAGAATCACAAACGGATTACAAGATTCTTTAGGGGAAAAAAAAGAAAAGTAATAAGAAGAGTAATAAGTTTTTACTACTTTTTACTAATTTTTACTCATTTTTACTGGTTTTTACTGCAATTTATAACTTTTTTTTTACAATTATTTACAATTCTTTTCTTTTTTTTAATTAATAACAAAATTAAAAATCAATATAAAATAAAAATATAGAAAAGAATTTTATAAACTAATATTCAGGGTTTCTACAACTCTGGAAAACATGGAAAACCTGGGATTCTAATGGAGTTTCATTATTCCTCATGGAATTATGAAAATCTAATGGAATTTTCATTTATACCATGGACATTTATTTTCTTTTATTTAACTTCTTTTTTGTTTATTAAGTTTTACCAAAATTAATAATATACATACTTCTTGTTACAGAATAAAACTTCCAACATACTTGAACATATTTAAAAATACTCAAACTTTTTTTAAAATATATTAAAATATTTAAAACTACTTTAAAATACTTCCCACTACTTCAAAACGCTTCAAAATATTTAAAAATCCTTTAAAATATTTAAAAATACTTGAAATTACTTTAAAATTTCTGTAAATACTTCCCAAAAGTACAAAATATTTTTAAATAGTTCAAAATATTTAAGAACACTTAAAAATAGTTAAAAATACTTCAAAATAATTCAAAACAGTTAAAAATTCTTTAAAATATTTAAAAATAATTAAAACTATTTTCAAATTCTTCAAACTACTTCAAAACATTTCAAAATATTTAAAAATCCTTTTAAAATCCTTTAAATTAGTTAAAAATACTTAAAATTACTTCAAAATTTTTCAAAATACTTCCCAACACTACAAAATATTTTTAAATAGTTCAAAGTAATATTTAAAAACACATAAATAGTTCAAAATACTCCAAGATAAATCAAAATAGTTAAAAATTCTATAGAATATTTAAAAATAATAATTTATTTTCTTTTATTTAACATATTTTATGTTTATTAAGTTTTACCAAAATTAATACTATACTTCTCGTTATAGAAGAAAACTTTCAACATACTTGAACATATTTAAAAATACTCAAACTTTCTTTAAAATATATCAAAATATTTAAAACTACTTTAAAATTTATTTAAAATACTTCTCACTACTTCAAAACACTTCAAAATATTTAAAAATCCTTTAAAATATTTAAAAATACTTGGAATTACTTTAAAATTTTTCTAAATACTTCCCAAAAGTACAAAATATTTTTAAATAGTTCAAAATATTTAAGATCACTTAAAAATAGTTAAAAATACTTCAAAATAATTCAAAATAGTTAAAAATTCTTTAAAATATTTAAAAATAATTAAAACTAGTTTAAAATTCTTCAAACTACTTCAAAATACTTCACAATATTAAAATATACTTGAAACTACTTTAGAATACTTTAAAATAATTCAAAATTCTTTATATCAGTTTAAAATATTTAAAAGAACTCCAAATAGTTAGAGATACTTCAAAATAGTTCATAATATTTAAATATATTAGTATTTGAAGTATTAAATAATGTATAAAATGATTTTAAAATATTAATTTATTAAAATGTTTTATATTTATTTAAAATACTTGATCCTTATTCAAAATATTTAAAAATACTTCTAAAGACTTCAAAATATTTAAAGATACTTAAAATTTCTATAAAATATTTCAAAATACTTAATACATTTAAAAATTCTTAAATTAATTTAAAATTTTTCCAAATAGGTATTTTTCAATACTTCAAAATATTTTAAAATACTTCAAAATACTTCAAAATACTACAAAATACTACAAAATATTTTAAAACACTTCAAAATACTACAAAATACTACAAAATATTTAAATATACTTAAAATTACTTTCAAATACTTCCAAATACTTCCAAATACTTACAAATACTTTTAAATACTTACAAATACTTACAAATACTTACAAATACTTTCAAATACTTCCAAATACTTACAAATACTTCAAAATCCTTTAAATCACTCTTAAATGCTTTAAAAGACCTCAAAATATTGAAAGATACTTCAAAGTATTTACAAATTTTAGTATTTTACTGTATATAAAGATTTTAAATTAATTTTTTTAATTAATTGTAAATGAATTACTGTTTCATTTATTCTTCCTATAATCGAATAGAGTACAAACAAAGATTTTAAATTATTTTAAAATTATTTAAAATCCATCATACTTTTTCAAAATATTGGACCGAGGGAGTTTGTGATAATAAGCGAAAACAATGAAATGAAAATATTTAAAAACACTTCAAAATACTTTAAAATCCTTTAAAATCCGTCAAAATATTTAAAGATACTTAAAAACATTAAAACATATGAACGTTATTAATTGTAAAATAATCAACTCTGTATTTACTTTTTTTATTCATTTGTGTTTATTTATTTCTTTAAATTTATTTTAAAAAATGTGTGTAAATGTATTTTTAAAAAATGTATTTAAATTTACTTTTTAAAAAAATGGTCCAATTGAATTGAAAATTAATTTTAATTATTTCTTTTCAGGTGAAACTGTGACTGGGAAGCTGATCTGCCGTAGACACGTGAAGGACATCCGCGGTTTGATAATCACAATTCATATAAAAAATTTTAGTCAAGTCTACCATTTGGATTAAGAGAAAGAAAATTCCGCATCATTAAAACTTGTAGATAGTCTTTTTAAAAACTTGAAAGTTCGTAGAATTTGCCACGAGAATTGCAATTTTCCTCAGGAAAAGTCGCTTCAGTTAAACAAAACATTTTCCATCTCCTCTTATGGAAAAAAGTTTGAATTCCAATGGAAAAATATTTGTATTTCAATGGAAAAAAAAAGAATTCCGATGGAAAAATATTTGTATTCCAATGGAAAAAGAAGAATTCCGATGGAAAAATATTTGTATTCCAATGGAAAAGAAATAATTCCGATGGAAAAATATTTGTATTCCAGTGGAAAAAAAAAAGAATTCCAATGGGAAAATATTTGAATTCCAGTGGAAAAAAAGATTGAATTCCAATGGAAACAAGTTTGAAACCTCTTCCATTTTACGTGCCTTTAGAAGTTAAAAGTAATATTAATAAAAGCTTTGTACTTTGTGGAAAAAAAAAACAAAAGTACGCATTGCACGAGCTTCAAAAATTTACTCGCACTTACGTAGAGATTTTTTACGACCAAGGTTTTTGTACGTTGGTCTTTAAAATACACAATTTTTCGAATTTTTTCGAGACGATCAAGCCACAAGTTATTCTCGCACAAGTTGAACTCGTCCTTTAAATAACGTTTACAAATTCAATCAATTTACATATTGTAGAAGTTGAAGCGCTTGCCATTTTATCTGCATTTAATCTTTCACTGCGAAATGTGATGGAATGCTGCCGGGATTCCTTGCTGAATCACAAACTCCGTTAAAAGGGACCGAATTATAAATTTTTTATTTTTACATTCTAATCTCATCAATAGTGAGAAAGTTTTTATATCGTACTTTGATATATTCGAATTTTTATCATAGTTTAAATGTCGTTTTTGTATTATTTACAAAGCTTTTTTGTATTACAAAGCTTTTTTGTATAACAAAGCTTTTTTGTATTACAAAGTTTTTTTGTATTACAAAGCTTATTTGTACTACAAAGCTTATTTACTGAAAGTAAATTTTAGTTGTAAAGAATAAATTTTCAAAGTGTAAATTAAATTTGCGTATATTAAAGAAAAGTTCGCGATTTTTATTAAAAATAAGTACGTAAAAATTGATTAATTTTCATAAATTACGTACTTTTTTATTTTTCCATTCCGATACTCATAAGCAGACAAAATTTAAAAAATATAGAATAGAAGAATATTCTTCAAAAATTATTGCATTCGCTTGAAACTTTGGTAAATAAGTAACAATGTTGGTAAATAAATAACAAAGGGAAAGTTTTTATTTTGCCAATAAAAATTATTTTCTTTTTTATTTCTTATGATTTTCTTTATATTTTCTATTTTCTATTTTATATTCTTATGATTTTCTTTTATATTTTCTATTTTGTATTCTTTATATTTTCTTTACATTTCAATGTAAATATTTTTTTTCTTTCAATGAAGATCTTTTAGTAAAATACTCTCTCTACTCTTTTAGTAAAATTCTGTTTGAATTATAATCTTAATTTTAAAAAATTATTCCCGTCTAATCAATAAATGAAATGAAATGAAAATTAAGATTATTAATTGATTATTAATTAAGATTATAATCTTAATTTTAAAAAATTAAGATTATAAATTTGTTAACAAAATTTTATTTATGCTAGTAAAATTATTAACGATGTTAATAAATTGTTAACGATGTTAATAAATTGTTAACAATGTTAAAAAAATTATTAACGATGTTAATAAATTGTTAACAATGTTAATAAAATTATTAACGATGTTAATAAAATTATTAACGATGTTAATAATCTTAATTTTAAAAAATTAAGATTATAATTCAAACAGAATTTTTACTATTTGTTGATAAAGGTAGTTTTTGATTTGAAAAGAAAAATTTGTTCGACGGAACAGATTTCGTGACAATCTATAAAACTGAAAATGATTTAGCAAGGAATCGAAAGGGGCATAAATTTCGGAAAATATTTACTAATCCTCAAGATTATTCTGTGATATAGGAATTTAGCAAGACGTAATCTCCGATTTCAGAATATAGTTAAACTTTTACAATAGGCTGTAAGAAAGTTAATAAATAATTAGCGAATGAAAGAGCTTTTTGCAGTAAAAATCCGAATTACCAACAATTTTCAATCTACTATGGATTCTAGTGTTTAAGACGCTTTAGAAAAAAGAAAATAATTAAAAATCTGCTTTAGAAACTTACGAGAAAGTAGCTGGAAGAAAATCAAATCGATTGATTGATTACTATTTACAAACTGTAAGCGATAATTATTATAAAAATTCAATCTAACATACATATCATTGCTTGATGTTAAAAATATATTTTTAACGATATCACATTTTTTTAATTATATTACATTTTTAATGTATCATATTTTTAATATTTCATTTTTGAATATCATATTTTTTAATGATGTTTAATTTTCTAATATCATATTTTTTAACGATATTAAATTTTTTAATATCAAATGTTTAAATGTTTATAAATTATGTGATGATTATATTACTTGATATTGTAAACAATTTATGATCGTTGAAACAATTTTTTTTGTACAAAAAGCAATTTCTTTTTTATTTAAATATTCTGCGAATAACATCTACAATTAAGGACTATTTTTTGAAAAATATAAATACCGAACGAAATGTATGTTTTGAAATTTATTTTGTTAACAAAATTTTATTTATGTTAGTAAAATTATTAACGATGTTACTAAATTGTTAACAATGATAATTAAATTATTAACGATGTTAATAAATTGTTAACAATGTTAATAAAATTGTTAACTATGTTAATAAATTGTTAACAATGTTAATAAATTGTTGACAATGTTAATTAAATTGTTGACAATGTTAAACGGTTAACAATGTTAATAAAATTATTAAATCATACCTAATAGTTAAAATTGAATTATCAAATTATAAACAAGATTATAAACAATAGCGCAAAAAATGTTATAATGAGGAAATTGTGGACATGTGACGGATGCTAAAAATCAATTTATCTTTTCAAGAAAATGTTAAAATTTAGTTTGATGCCAGAATTGTAAATTCAAGATTTTAGATTCATTAAAATTGTAAAGCGTATTCCAAAAATTGATTTTACAATAATTGTCGACATTTTTAAAAATCAAATTTTGTCTTAGATTTTTAAAAATGTTTAATTAACTTAATTTTAATGAATGTTTTGTCAATTTTGTGTTTAATTAACATTTTCTTTGTTAGTTTCACATGATTATTACTTAATTAAAAACTAAGCATTTGTGTTAATGAAAAATGATTTTTTTAAATGTAGTTTTTTTATATGTAATTTTTTCAATATAATTTTTTTAAAATTTAGTTTTTTTTATGTAATTTTTTCAATGTAATTGCTTTAAAATGTAATTTTCTAAAATGTAGTGTTTTTAAATGTAGTTTTTTAAATGTAATTTTTTAAACGTAGTTTTTTAAATGTAGTTTCAAACATTGTTTTTTAAAAAAATTTTGTTAATATTATTTAACTATTTTTTTTTAAATAATTTTTTCTAATTTTAATTTATTATTATTTTTTAATTTTAATTTTTTTTCTAATTTTAATTTATTAATTTTTTTTCTTTTATAATTACATTATGAATATTTTTTTAAATCGATGGTTGATTTTTTAAAAAATGTAGTGAATAATCGATCGTTGATGTTTTTCTATAATCTTAGGCAGAAAGAAGTTTATTGTAACCATTTTTTATTCGTAAGAAAAAAGCTTTAATAAATAATGTACATTTTAAATATAATAATAATAATAATTCCGCTTTAGGCTTAGATCGAGCTTTACAAGTTTACAAGTGTTGTAATGACTCTTTATTGAAAGAAAAAAAAATATATATATACTATTTACAATATCATGAAAGTTGTGGTTTTCGATTTTTTAGAAAATTAAGTACAAATCACAAAAACAAAAAAATTCCTCTTTTTTTGTCGCTTCTTTTTTCAGTTCAGTAACGGAAATTTGGATTATCCGTTTGCCATCCAGTGGCGTTGGGTCCAAATTGATAAACCAATCGTCTTCCCAAAACTGGAAGGAATATTTTTCTTTTGTAATAATACCTGTAAAAAAACAACAACATTTTTTTAATAACTGACAAGTTCATAAATAATAAAAAATTATAAATAATGAATAATTTAGTTAATTTAGTTATTTATATTTAGTTAATTTTTTATTTATTTATTAATAAATAAATAAATAAATAAATAATAAATTAATATTACATTTATAAATAGTAAATTCATAAATATTACATTTATAAATAGTAAATTCATAAATATTACATTTATAAATAGTAAATTCATAAATATTACATTTATAAATAGTAAATTCATAAATAATACATTTATAAAATAGTAAATTCATAAATAATAAATTAATAAATAAAATTAAAAAATAACTGAATAAATAAATAATTTCAAAAAATTCAAACTTTCGTAACACAAGATTTTTTTATCAAAAAATTAAAAAAGAGTATTACTATTTCTTTTTTCAAAAAATAATATTATGCAAAAATATTTGTTGAGTGTTGGTTCACCCTGTAGGTATACAGGATGAGTCAAAGCTAAAGAAATATTGTTACGAAAATGATGAAAAAGTTATGAAAAACGTCGCAATGTTTACAAATAAATAAATAATAAATTGATTAACGGTAACAATTTTATTTTATTTATATTTTTATTTTATTTATACTTTTTTATAATCATTTACCTCATGGCTCGGCTGAGTTTTTCGTAAGTCATTTTTGTATTTCCTTTTCGAGATCCCCAAAGTTTGGCCACCTCGTCACTTCTGACGAATCGGAATTTCGCTTGTGAATAATCTTCCCAGCAAATTAGACTCGGACAAGTTTTTCTATTTCTCAAAAGATCTCTAATAAATTCCCAAAGTTTTCCTTGACTGCCTGCTGAAATTTTTATTTTTTGATTATTATTCAAATTTAATTTAAACCAATAAGTAAAAGAATAAATAAATAAATAAAAAAGTAAAATAAATAAAAAAAAAATAAAAAAAATAAAATAAAATAAATAATAAAAGATAAAATAAACTAGTTTAATTAATTTTTTAGAATGAAAATGAAAATTACCAAAAAATTACATTTTTATTTTAGTTTAATTAATTAATCAGGGTTTCTACGACTCTGGAAAACATGGGAAACCTGGAATTCTCATGGAATTTCATAATTCCTCATGGAATCATGGAAATCTCATGGAATTTTCATTTATATCATAGAAATTAATTTTTTTATTCAATTGCTTGTCTTTAATGATGTTTATTAAGTTTTACCAAAATTTTATACCTTTTTTTTAAAGAAAAATTATTCAAAATACTTTAAAATATTAAGAAATACTTCAAAATATTTGAAAATACTTAGAATGCCTTTAAAATATTTCAAATTATTTAAAGATACTTTAAAATACTTCAAACTACTTCAGACTACTCCAAAATATACTTAAAATGTCTTTGAAATATTTCAAAATACTTCAGACTACTTCAAAATACTTCACAACACTTCAAAATACTTCAGAACACTTCATAATACTTCGAAATATTTTAAAATACTTCAAAATATTTGAAAACACTTAAAAATACTCCAAAATATTTAAACATACTTAAAATACTTCAAAATATTGTAATGTACTGAAAATTACTTTAAAAGATTTCAAAATATTTAAAGATACTTTAAAATAGTTCAAAGTATTTAAAAATATTAGTATTTTACTATTAAATAAAGTATATAAAAAGATTTTACCGTATTAGTTTTTTAAAATATTTTATGTACTTTTAAAATATTTTAAAAAACTAATTCAGGTTACTTCAAAATACTTCAAAATACTAAAAAATATGAAAATATACTTAAAATGTCTTTAAAATATTTAAAAATACTTATAATTACTTTATTAAATTACTTTCAAATACTTCCAAATATTTACAAATACTTAAAACTACTTTAAAATACTTCAGATTACTTAAAAATATTTAAAATTTCTTGAAAATATTCAAAAATACTTAAAATTACTTTACAATATTTTCAAACACTTCAAAATCTTTTAAAATACTTCAAAATATTTAGAAACACTTCAAATTACCCAAAATCTTCTTAAAATTAAAAATAACGATCTTGAGTAATTTAAATTCTTACAAAATATTAGAAAATGCATTTTTTAATGAAAAAATATATTTCAAAACATCATGGAAATTTTTCTACCATTCTCATGGAAATCATGGAAATAGCATGGAATTTTGTGTAGAAAAATTTGTAGAAATCCTGTTAATGAATTAGATAATATAAACTATTAATTAAATTAAAAATACACATGAAAAAATAAATTAGAACTTTTTTAAAGATATTAAGTATTAGGTCATTAAATATTAGGTTTACAGGGTGTCTAGCGAAACTTCATTTTCAAATTCCCGGATTTCCCGGTCGCTAGACACCCTGGGTTTAAAACGTAAAATTTCTTTTTTGACAAAAGATGTAATTTAGGAACCCCTGAGGTGAAATTTTGAATAATTTTTCCAACAAAAATCGTTTGCAAGCGCCTCCATCTACCGTCGGGAATTGCAACTTTTTAAAAATGAGCAAAGTTTCGCTAAAGTAGCTAAAATTTTCACTGTTTTAGTGAAAGCTGTAGTCATTGCAGTAAAAAATTTCGCTGCCTTAGGAAAATATTTTTTTTGTCTATACAGACAAAAATAATTAATTTAATTGTAATTTTTCTTTTTTTTTTTGTAATTTTTCGACATGATTAGAAAAACTAAATAAAATATTAACTTTCAGAATAAATAGTTTACTTACAAGGTTTTTTGGTTTTTAATAATCTAGGTCTCCCTGGAGGACGTTTTGTCGAAATTTCTACACTGTTTTCTGATTCTGCATCTAAAAATATCGAAATTCTGTTAAAAAGAATTGGACAATTCACTAATAAATAGTTTATTGTGTATATCAGTAGTGAATAAATTTACTAATAATATTTATATATGTTAATAACATTCAACAATATTTGTAAATGTAATTTATATAATTATTTTTAATTGTGATAATTAAATATTATATTATTATTATTATATTATTATTATTATATTATTACTATTTGAAAGTTGACATTATTATATTATTATTTTTATTTTATTTTATTTTATGATACGTAAACATTATATTATATTGTTATATATTATTATATTATCAATATAAATATTCATGTTCATAAATATTTGTAAATATAACAAAATCTTTTTATAAAGTCGTTGCATTGCATTGTATATTAAATTACAAATATTTTTTTCTTTTCGCAGTAGAGATATATACAATTTTTGCTAATGTTTAAATTGCGTCTAGAAAGAAGAGGGGTTACTTTTAAACAATAAAGTCAATAAATAAATGCTCGTTATAAGAACCTTATCTAAACTCGTCCCTGATAACAATTAAATACATAAAAAATAATAAATGAAAATTGTCATTAAAATGACAAAGAAACTAATCCATAACTAACCAATGTTTAATATTTTCTATAAAAAACAAAATAATAAATTTAGAAAAAGGGCTTTTAGTTAAAGGGCTGGTCCCGTTTATTAAATTGTAAAATAAATAAATAAAAAAAAATTGAACAAAATAATACATAAAATAAAAAAAAATTGAACAAAATAATACATAAAATAAAAAAAAGTTGAACAAAATAATACATAAAATAAAAAAAATTGAGCAAAATAATACATAAAAAAAAAGAAAAATTGAAAGAACTAATAAATAAAAAAAAAAAGAACAAAGATTGAAAATTGTTTTGGACATTGACAATAATTCATTGATATCGTAGACATTTAGAAAAATAGTGGAAAGTGCATTGAATATTGAAATGTTGAAATGCAGCTGCTCTGCGGGTAAACAATTGCCTTGTGACGAAATATAATGAACGGACTAATTAGTAAGCCTTCCACTGACAATTAGTGTTGATAAATTAAAACTTTAAAAACTTTTTCAACAAACTTGTTTCATTTTACGTTTGCTTGCGCAAAAATAAAATACTTTTTATAAACTTTTAAATATTTAAAACAAATCATTTAAAAGTTTGAATAACGTGTTTCCTTATCGACTTATTTTCATTGTTATATTTTTTATTGCTCATTTTAGATACTCAACAATATATTTAAATAAATGAATATCTCTTTATTCAACACCAAAAATATTGTTTCAATTCTTTTTCCCCCATTGATGAATTTCTAATTATTATTATCGAAACAAATCTGAACTTTTTCATTATTTTCACTTTAGGCCGCAAAGCAAAGTCAAATTTATTATTATTATTATTATTATTGGGTCATTATTATTCAATAATTTAATTTTCTTATTTTTATATATTTTATTTTTATTTTTACAGTGTAGTTTTTTTATTTATTTAATGGTTTTAATTTTTTTTATTATTCTAAGCTCATGAATTTACATGAATTGTAATTTATTCAATGCACTAGAAAGAAGATAACATAAATAGAAAAAATTACTTTTAAAAAAACTGTATATATAATTGTACAGGGTGTTCAAACAACAAATTCTTGTTGTATAAAAAAAGACAGTATAAAACGTACATATTTTTTAATTAACTGTTTAGTTTTGAGTTTTTTTTGGTAGAAAAGATGAAATAAAAAATAATATAAGTGATTGGTAAAAAATAATAATATTAATAAAAATAATACTACTGCTAATAATAATAATAATGATAATAATAATAATAATAATAGTATCATAAGAATATAATAATGATAATAATATAAATAATATAAATAATATAATAATAATAATATAATAATAATAATAATATAAATTTATTCTTAAAAACCCTGAATATATTAAAAAAACAGGCTGAACCGATTTTCGTTGCGTAATTTTACAAATTTTCTTTTGAAAAAAAGTGTTTCTTCTAATCGAAAAAAAAAAGAAAAAATAACTTAATTTAAAAAAAATCGATCCGTAGATGCAAATTTGTGTAGGGTTTTAAATTCTTATCTAAAAAAATTAATTGTTTCTAAGAATATGCAAAAGAAAATTTGTCAAGTGTCGGCTCACCCTGTATAAATGAAAAAAATAAGCAGATTTTGCAAATTGAGGAAAAGATTCTTTACCGGATGCATTGGTAGAACTTATGGTCGCACTTTCGTCTTCAGATTGTCTCGGAAAGGTGTCAAAGTCTGCAAATAAAAAAAAAACTTTAAATAAAAATAAAAAAAAAATTTTAAATTAAAAATAAAAAAAAAATTAAATTAAAAATAAAAAAAAATTAGTAATAATTATAAAAGTAGATAATTTGAATTAAAATAAAAAATAAAAATAATTAATTACATTGCGATTTTTTTCGTTATACGTAGATAGAATATTATAACTTTTTTTGACTTTTTATTGAAAAATTCGAGATAAATTTTTTTTTTTTCTTTTAACGAAACTTACTTAGATTTGAATTTCTTTGCGAATGCAGAAGATCGTAAAGTCGCTCCCCATAAACGGAATCGTGAGCGATGAAGTCGTTTCTGGTGAGGGTGATGAGATCTTTGCCCGGAATTGCAAGACTGTGTTGTATCGAACTGTAAGATTGGCCCATATGGGAAGCCGCAGATATCAGCCAGTTTATCGTCTCTTCTTGGCACCAATCTTTTATCGGCTTTTCTGACCAACCGGCACCGTCCGATTCCTCTTTTTCTTCTCCTTAAAAAGTAATTTCAAAATTTCAAAATTAAAAGAAAAAAAATTAAAAAATAAAAAAAAACAAAATTAAAAAGAATAAAGGTCATTTAAATTTAAAAATAAAAATGTTATTTTTTTAAGAACTCTGAATTCTTGGTTTTAAACATTCAAAATTGCAAAAATAACAATTCGATAGTATGAAAAATAACAAATCAAATAAATATAACAACAAAAATAACAAATAAACAAATAACAAATAAACAAATATAACAACAAAAATAACAAATAAACAAATGACAAATAAACAAATAATAAATTCGAAATTGTTAAAAAAACGAAAATACTATAAATAATAAAAAACTAAATTACAAAGAGTGACATAAATTGTAAATTATAAAAAATAAAATTTAAAATTAAGAAAAAACGAAACTTCAAATTTATCCAGAAAAAAGTAAAAATATTATAGTCAATTCCAGAAAAATTGACTCTGAAGAAAGACATTTTGTGACCCTCACCCCAAGCTAAAAAAAATATTTAAAAAATTTTAAAAATGTTTGCATATTATTGTAGGTAAGTAGCTCTTTAAACAGAAAATTAATACATTTTTTATTTACCTAGAGTACACTTTTTTCTAGAAGTTTCTTGCAGTCTTGAAACGAGCGAATCATCTTTTTGAGTCGAAATTGAATCCATGTCTAATAATAAATGGTCGCCTTCTTCTTCATTTAATGCTCCATAATAATTCTAAAAAAATTAATATTTATATTTAAAACAATTTAAATATTTTCTTTACCGAAATTATTTAAAAACTTTAAACAAAGGCCATTTTTTTGGAAGTTTAGCCCCCCCCCCCCCTCCCCCCATGTAGCACACTGTTTCATACATTAGCGCCATTTTTTCCTCTTAGCGTAGCAAATGTCTTGACCCCCCCCCACCTCCTTGACGAGCTACGTTATGGACGACCCCTAATAATAATATTAATAATAATATCTTAATAATTTATATATACTGAACATTCAAGAACTCTTTGATTGCCAATTGTTGATTGCAAATAATTAAAAAAGCTTTTTTCAAGTTAAAACTTTCATCAAACATAACCTATATTGAAAACATTCTAAGGTCCCATCGGAGAGTCACAAATAATAATAAAAATAATAATTAGGGACTGTCCATAAACTACGTCACGCTATTTTTCACATTCTTTCCCCCCCCCCCCCCCTGTCGTCACAAACTTCACATGCATTAGCGCCATTTTTTCTACAGATCATCACAGTCAGCAAATTCGACCACCCCCCTCGAAAGCGTGACGTAGTTTATAGACAGCCCCTAATAATAATAATAATAATAAAAATAATAATAATGAGATGATAATAATGAAAAAAATGTAAAGCAAATTTTCGTACTAGACCGGTAAAAATGACCTATTTTATAAAAACTTCAAGTTAATTTAGGAACAAATAAATTAATAAATGCAACGTACAATAAAAGATAAAAAGGATTTAATTTTTAAAGAAAACAAAGCTCAAGGTTTCGACACATTTACAATAACAAATATTTTGAAACCTTATCTGAATTTGTATTCCAACTTACGCTCAAGGAGAACATATAATTACAGTTCTCAAGTTTTACTCAATTTTGCGAAAGTATAAAAATGTTTCACTTTAAAAGGAATTTGCAATTTTGACCTTAAAATTCAATTTTCATTTTTTACGCAAATTTTTCAACTCTTGGCATATTTTCGGGATTCATAGTCAAAAATACTTTGCATGTAATAAAAGTTACCACACTGCAAAATTTAGAAGTAGAGGTTATGTGTCA
Organism: Ganaspis sp. Gsp50; assembly: GCA_011057455.1. Classification (NCBI taxonomy): domain Eukaryota; kingdom Metazoa; phylum Arthropoda; class Insecta; order Hymenoptera; family Figitidae; genus Ganaspis; species Ganaspis sp. Gsp50. The sequence goes on along the minus strand of WNHD01000275.1, from coordinate 33,396 downwards.
GATGGTCGCGGTACCTCTGCGCATGCTCAAGTATACTACAGCTGTAGGCAAAGTTACCACAGGCTGAGGTTCTTTCTTTGCTATAGTAAAAAATTATAATTTACTATAGTTAATAATTTAAGTAATTAAATTTTAATAAAATAAATTAATTTACTATAGTAAATTATAATTTACTATAGTAGGTGCAATGACAGCATTTTTCCGTGCAGAACCTCAATTTAGTGGTCCACTCCACCGCTAAATCGAGAATGACGTCTCAAGTCACAGTGCCATATGGTCGGTGCAGTGCTGTACATGCAAAAGCGCGGAGCCCTGAATAGTCGTTGAATTCATTTCGTCTTTTGTTTGATCCTTTGACTTTGTCAAATTATTCTTTTTATCCACAATGAAGATTATATTTAGCAAAAATCAATGAAAATAATAGCTTTTATAACACTCGTCACTTCGCAGTTATGGAAGTAATAACGGGGGCACTGTATTCGCGTGTACGCTACTGAAAGAAGGCGGAGTCAATTTAAAAAGCAATAAAAACCGCTCACAAAATCGACAACCGCTGAATCGAGGTTCCAGTGTAAAAGGATTAAAAAAAATTTAAATAATAATAAAGGATATTTTTTCTACATACCAATTAAGTGAAAATATTCAAGTAAATTTAAAAAATAGTTAATAATGTACGGAATATGAATATATAATATATAAATTTATGATTATGTACGGTATTTTATTTTATTTATTTTAAAATTCATAACAAAAGTAATTGTAAATCGGATTCGATAGGTGGAGGGGGATGTTTACTCCACTTCTAAAAAAACTTCCTAAATCTCTTCGTTGAGGTTATGTGGCTAAGAAAAAAAGGTTTTTTTTCTAAATTTCTTAAAAAAGGCAAAGTGAAATTTTTCAAAAGCATTTTTCTACATTTTTGACGCCCACTATCTTGTCACGCTCTTTTATACATAAAAACACGTATTGGGTCACTTTTTCTTCTATAGCCCCCCTCCCCCTTCAGAACATGACGTCATTCGTGAACGTTCCCTATAATTTAAATGCATAATAAATCAAACAAAAAAATTTTAAAATGAGAATAAATGATGTGAAATCAATTAAAAATTATATTATTATAATTTTAAAACCAAAACAAATTTTGTTTTATTTACGTTTTGTAAAAATATTTTTTGTTTTCGCTTTCTAAAATATTTTTTTTATGTTTACTTGTGAAATTAAAATTTTTTGAATTTAGTATAGAAAAAAAGATTTCGATTTCGAAACCGTTAAAGTATTTATATGTTTGTTAATTTTATTATTAATTAATTTTTTTATTTATTTTTTTATTGACAAAGGGGACGACGACCTTTAACTAAAGTGCCCCTTTATTATTATTGACTCGTTAAAGAATTAAAAAATCTTATTTCTTACCAGGCAGAATGTTTTTATTTATTTATTTTAATATTAAATATATAAATTAATACCTTTTTTTATTTATTTATAATAAATAAATAATAAATTTTTTGTTTATTTTTTTTACATTATTATTATTATATTACTATTATATTATTGTATTATTATTACTATTATTGTATTATTATTGTATTTTTATTATGCTATTATTATATTATTATTACTATTATTATATTATTTTTAGGCTATTATTACTATTATTATTTTATTATTTATACTATTATTATTTTATTATTATATTATTATTGTTATTATTATTATGCTATTATTATTATGTTATTATCATCATATTATTATTATTACTATTATTGTTATTATTATTATGCTATTATTATATTATGTTATAATTATCATCATATTATTATTACTATTATTATTTTTCTTATTATTATTATTATAAAACTATATAAAAAATAGATAATAAAATCTTACCCCAGTGATATCACTTTTTTGATAATCCATGTAAGCATCCATTTTAGTTTTTTAAAAATAAAATAACTATATATATTAAAAAAATCTTCACAGAAGATTTAACACACTTTGCAATAATTTACAAAACCATCATTAAAACACCTGTTTTGCAAAATTGAATTAATGTCCACTTATTATCATTTTGAAATCCTTTCACGAAATGTTACCACCACATATCAACTTGCACTGTTAACTGTTGTTATCGTGAAATACTACTTACTTTAAAAACAAAAATGTAATCAAAAGTTTATTATTGAATAAAAAAATTGAAAAAACTTTTTATTTCCTTTTGATATAGAAAAGAAAAAAACGTGCAAAGTGTATGACCGACTGCGCTTCAATACTGATGAGCACTTACTGGAGGTTTAATCGCAAAAAACTGTCTGAATAAGTTGAACGTCATCACGAGGAGACTTTCCTTATAGTGGCGATTGTGTGGGTTTAAATAATCACGTAAAAGAGCAAATGTTTATGTGTGTTTTCTTCGGGGATTTCCCTCTTCTCGCCAACATCCAATCAGTCAGATCAAGTCCCCTCCAAAAGTCGCCACTGACGCACGTTAACATGTTTTAATTTTATTTTTAGTACACATCCAAGCCTTTGGCTATCGTGTGTGCACTCATGCCGAGTAAATGCGATTCTCGTTCTGTATTCACAGGTGTGTGTACATACGGCGCACATTTAGATTAGCAATGTTCGATCTCAAAATAAAAAAATTAATGGAATATATTTTGTCTTAATATTATGATTATCTCCTCTTATTCATTCGCCAGGAATCAAAAGCATGAAATGCAAACGATTTCTAAATATAAATGAGCGAAATATCTTGCAAAAATGATGATTTACTTTTTCATTATAATTTCATCAGAATAATCAGATTGTTGGTTCTGAATTTCTGAAAGCGATAAGATAGTGGAATTGTTTTTAAAATCATCCATTGGAATCTTCTTTTAATGTAAAATTCAAAAAGCTCTTTCTTTGCGCATTTGCCATTGTCCATTATGATTATTAATGGTGTTACAAAAGGTGTCAATCAATTTTTCGAAATACGGATTCCATGGAAAAATCAACTTTCACATTTCTGTGGAAGGATTTTAAATGCGCTTGGTTAAAAATGCTTAAAAAACGAAAGAATAAAAGTTACCACACGCAACTCTGAATTAGAGGTTATGTACATAATCAGCTGGTCACGGTATTTCTGCGCATGCTCAAGTATACTACAGCTGCAGGTGCAATTTCCACAGAATGTGGTATTTACTGCAAACTAGTTTTACGATATGTACTTGAAACTTGCAAGCAAATATTGTGAATATTTGCCAGCAAAATTGTGAATATTTGCCAGCAAAAATTGTGAACATTTGCCAGCAAAAATTGTGAATATTATTCTCTATATATAGTGTCTATATATACAAGTTTCTTGGTTCAGTAATTTCTTTTTCATTATATATTCGCTTTGACTAGAAAGCTTAATTTCAATTCGATCGTACAAAAAAAGAATTCTTTTTTTGTTAATAAATTAAAGATTAACATACCTTGAATGCTTATTTCTGAATTTCACTTACCAGGGCACTGTGTCATTAAGAGAAGAAAATCACAAACAAAATCCATGCTACGATAAAAAAGAAAAAGTTCTATTATTATTATAAAATAATAATTTACTATTATTAGAATGATTGGAACTAAATGTAGATATTTATAATAGCTATTAACACAACCAGTAATCTAGTCCGAAACTCCGTACTTTACTCCGCACACTTGAGGTTATGTTAATCACAAAAACCATGTGTGAACGCGACTCATTTTCGTCAAACAAGTTACTATACATTTTGATAAAATAAGATAAAACTTACCATTTTCTTTTAAATTAACAATTTTTTTAAGAATATATATCCTTTTTTGCTTGTTTAAGAGGAATTATTATTTATTTATTTATTCAAATATATGACGATTTCTTATTGTTTATATTATTATTCTCTTTGTTTATATTATTATTCTCTTTGTTTATATTATTATTCTCTTTGTTTATATTATTATTCTTTTTGTTTATATTATTATTCTTTTTGTTTATAGGTTATGATAACCTTCTTGACAGGCAAATATATTTTTAAAGAAAATATGTGATTTCCCTGAATCCATATGAAGTTTTTTTATCTTATTGAAACAAGAAAAGTTAGTTTGTTTAGAAATATTTTTTTTACTTATCCATAAATATGAGATATATAAATTTTTTTTTTTTTGATGAAATACACTGTACACTCTTTTCGTCCCACAGAAAATTATATATGTATCGCAATTTATTTCTTATCAACTTCTAACGTCATAATAATAAAAAACAATAACAATAATGACCGCAGTTGGGTATCGCAAAGATAATTGTTTTTATAGACGTCCATCATTGATTAACGATTATAATACAAATTTATTAATAATAATTAATTCCACATTGCGCAAAAATTTTCTTTTTTACTATCGGAATATTCAACATTTAAAATCTTGTTATTAACTAAATTAACTAGAATTACACAAGTAAATAAAAAAATGTATTTGTGGAATAATAATAATAATAATAATACTACTACTATAATAATAATACTATAATAATAATTATTATTATATATTTATTATCTAATAATAATAATAATAATAATAATAATACTATAATAATAATTATTATAATAATGTAATTATATATAATAAATACTATTTTGAGAAATTCAAATTTGAATAAATAAATAAATAATTTATACACCTATATGTAAAATCGCAAGTTCATTATAATTTTAATTACATTTACAAAAACAGGTGCAATAAATATTACTTTTTATAAAAAAAAAATTTGAAGTTTTTAAACTAAAATTTATATCACTTTTTCAATTAAAAATAAAAAATAAATACATATTAAAATTTTCCTCAATTAAAAATCACAATTTGCAACTTTGTAAATAATGCTTTACTTTGTTGATGAAGCAACAAGATATACGTGTGATTTCACGTGCATAGAATAATGAACTGTGTACCTGGGGAAAAAAAATTTTTAAATTAAGATAATGCCCATTTACATACACAATTATACATACATAGAACAGTATTATTATGAATTAAAACAGGAAAGAATGTACTTGAACTTGAATCTTCCTTTACGTAATTTATGTAATTTCTTAATATCATATTCAGCCTCGTATTCAGCTGAATCAAAACTATGACTCATTTGGAAAAACTGAAAATCTATATTGTCAATGAAGGAAGAGAAAAATTATCCAAAAATAACGCGTACGTTGAGAAAAATTTTTTAATCGATAATATTTTTTAAAAATCTTTTTTCTTGATCTACAAATTTTGTAATTAATTAAATAATTAATTAATAATTAAAGTAATTTTTTTTAATACAAGTCATTTCTTTTTGAACTACCCAGTAAAAATATTTATTGGGGTATTGGAAAGTACAATTGAGCAAGCCGCTTGCTCAATTGTCCTTTGGAGATTTAAACTTTTGGGCAAGTTGCTCAATTAGTCGTTGTGGTGTGCCCAATATTTTTCCTGTTCAAAATATATTATAGACGCTTCACGGGTGTTTATAAATTGTAAAAATGGATAAATATTATAGAATAGAGAATAAAAATACCAGTATTTAGGACGGGAAGCGAGTTTTAAGAAATATTTAATCAACCGTATAATCACCTGTATGATTTGTACATGATTAGAGAAATGAGACTAAGAATAGCAGAATTTTAAGAAGGGAATGTGCAACGTCAAAAACAGACCACTAATCAGAACATACAGATTTTTAAAATCTGCTTTTGATTGGTCGCCAGTTTTCTACCTTGCTCATTCCCATCTTACAACTTTGTTTTTCTCAGTCGCTTTTCTCTAATCATACGCGACCTATCAAAAGCAGACTTTAAAAATCTGAATGTTTTGATTGGTGGTCTGTTTTTGACGTTGCACATTCCCTTCTTAAAATTCTGCTATTCTTAGTCTCATTTCTCTGCATTTCACTGCATTTCTTTAATCCACTCTAATCATACAGGCACATATACAGGTGATTATACGGTTGATTAAATATTCCTTAAAACTCGGTTCCCGTCCTAAATACTGATATTTTTATTCTCTATTCTATAACATTTACCCATGTTTACAATTCATAAACACTCCTGAAGCGTCTATAATATATTTTGAACAGGAAACATATTTATGACAATTGGGCACACAATGGCCAATTGAGCGACTTACCCAAACGCTTAAATGAAATGTCCGCATAGGACAATTGAGCAAGCCTCTTGCTCAATTGTACTTTCCAATACCCCAATAAATATTTTTTTACTGGAACGTATCACAACTAACCTCAAAGATCATAACATGTGGGTGAAATTCAATACAACGTAAGGGCTGTGTAAAATTCTGTTCGACCACGCACTTTAATATGGAAAAACAAAGTAAGTTTTCCAAGTTTGAAGTACAAAGAATTTTTTAACTCTTGCTGAACTAATTAATCCTCTGGTTCCAGCGGATAAATCCTTCCCTGGAAATAAAGGACCATAAAGGACGCAAATCTGCTAAAAATGTATTTTTCTTCTCTTACTCGATATATTTTTGAGAAATAAATATATTTTAGTAATGAACATTCAGTGCTCTGTCTAACATGTTTATAAACCTAAAATAACCTAATAATAAAAAAAATGAATATCCTACAGATAAAACAGAAATGAATAAAGGCGTAGCCAGGATTTGATCTAGGGAGGGGCAATCCAGATTAAATTTGTCACAGGAAGGATAGTGGTGGGGGTAAAATTTATATTAAATTTCCAATTTCTAGGGGGGAGGGCAGCTGCCCCTCCCTGCCCCACGTAGGTACGCCTATGGAAATGAACTTAAAATTTGAAATAAGTGTAAATTATGACTTTTTTTATTGTTCTATCAAACAAAGAACCAAGATGTTATACTTTCATTTTATGATAGCATTTTTGAATTTCTTTATCTTTGTAGGAATAGCGAAAATTTGAATTGTTCCTTGGCCCAGAATTGTTGCGATACGGGCCTGATTTTTGCGCATGCGCCACGCGAGAGAAGCGCATAGTTTTTAACGATCACCTGTATCGAACGATGCTTTGTAAATCAATTTTTATTTCTTAAATATATTTTCACATAAATGATTTTCTGTGTTTTCAATGAACTAACAGTTAAAATCCTAAATCTAAGCTAATTCCATTTTAACCTTATTTAAAGATTTTTACTGTAATTTTGACGATAAATAATTTTTATGATTGCGCATTTTAATCTATTTAATTTTAATCTATTTTTAAACAAATTAATTATAATTTTCCATCTTGATAAATTTAATTTTAGCTTTTTCTTTAATTCCTAAGAAATTCAGTATAATTTTTTTGTCACGCAGGGTCAAGATTGAACAAAAAGACAATAAATTTAAAATAAATAATGTATTTTCACGGTTTTCGAAATTCTTAATTTTAAATAAAACTATCCGATCCTGAACAAGGTATTTAATTAGTCTGGTCTCTTATCTTTCGTCGTATACGTTATAAAGTAACATTTTCTTTTTTTAACGACAAAACAACGCATTTTGCAAATTCACTACAAGACGCATTTTTTTTAGGTCCAATTTTTATTTATTTTTACCCGTCGAGGTCAAATTTTCTTTTGATAATAAAAACAGCAAAAGACAAAATCTAAAAGATATTGTTCAAAGTGAGATGGCGCATTTGCAAAATGCATTGATATTATGATTCACTGAATTATAATTGCGTAATAATCTGTACATCATCTCTCTCGTTTGCTTTCCAAGAACTCAATCTTTATACAAAATTATCACAGAACCATCACATTTATTCTACGACCAGTTTTTTTTTTATTTTTTAGAATTGCTGTTTCTCGAAAGCAAGTTAGAATAATTACAATGATAGTGTTGTAATTACGTGATTAGTCTCACGTTTTGACTCTCAATGACTTCTTTTTTTATCTGACTGTTACAATCTCTATATGAAAAATGTTAAAAACATTTTATCGCTAAAATTCCCAGTGTTAACAAATGTATCAATAATTCTTTCATCGCAGATCTCTCATTATAACACAAGTTTTTAAAAAATATGTTTCAAAAGAACGCATTTAAAAACGCAGAGGAAATGAAAAAAAAATTATCATTTTGATCAAGCTCTGATAAAAAATAATGCATTCTAAAATTAATAATTTTTCTTTACTAATTTTTTATTTTTCTTGTTTCAATTTTTACTCAACATGTGAATAAAATTAAAATAATTTAATGAAAGTTGAATAATTTTGTTTAGCTGACGAAGCAAAATAGACAAAATATTTTTTTATCCTTCCTATGGTGGAATTTTTAAAATTTGAATAAGTAAATAAGAAAAATAAATTTTAATATTTTTCCAAAAACGAAGCTTTTGATGATTTGGATTTTAATTTGAATTTCTAATTCCTGTTTTAAAGATTTCAGATTTAGTTTCTGCGCTTCTAAATTCAAATCCGATTTTTTAATTATCCTGCAATTATGGTCACTTTTAAAATTGTTGATTGCAAAAATTAATTTTAAAATTTAATCCTTTTGCTCATTTTCATATTTTCATTTTTCTCATTTTAATATTAAAACATTTTTTTAAAAATGTTTTTTAGATGCAATTTTTCAAACAATTTTAGCAATTTTATTTGAAAACTTAAAAACCTTCAAAATGATCTTTTAACCTATCGAAAATTTAAAATGTGTTTTTAAATAATTAAAAATTCAAAATGATTTATTAAACAATTGAAAATTCAAAACGGGCATTTGAATAGGTAATTAAATATTCAAAATTCAGTTCAATTTGTGAACCAATTAAAAATTCAACGCGAGTATTTAAATATGTAATTAAAAATTCAAAGAGTCCTTAAACATGCAAAAGAAAATTCAAAACGAGTCAAAAAACGAATTCAAAACGAAATAATTAGAAATTCAAAATCACTTGTTAAATAATTGAAAATTCCAAATAACTCTTTAAATAATTTAAAATTCAACACGAGTCTTTAAATAATAAAAAATTCAAAATGATTTATTAATCAATTGAAAATTCTAAACGAATCTTCAAATAATTGAAAATTAAAGGCGAGTCCGTAAATATGTAATTGAAAATTCTAAACGAGTCTTTAAATAATTGAAAATTCAAAAAATGATTTGATAAATAGTTAAAAATTCAAAACAAATCTTTAAATAATTGAAAATTCAAAGCGAGTCTTTAAATAAGTATTTGAAAATTCAAAACGAGTCTTCAAATAATTGAAAATGCAAAACGATTTGTTAAATAATTGAAAATTCAACGCGAATCTTTAAATAATTGAAAATTCAAAATGATTTATTAATCAATTGAAAATTCAAAATAGTTTTTTAAATGTGTAATTGAAAATTCTAAACGAGTCTTCAAATAATTGAAAATTCAAAAAATGATTTGATAAATAGTTGAAAATTCAAAACGAGTCTTTAAATGTGTAATTGAAAATTCAAAACGTGTCTTTAAATATGTAATTGAAAATTCAAAACGTGTTTTTAAAAATAATTGAAGTCTTTAAATAATCACTTTGTAATTGAAATTTTCACATTTAACGCTCCTTTTGATTGCGCCTATTTATAAAGTTCCCGAATTAAATTATAAGCTCAAATTGCTAAAATTAAAAAAAAGAAAAAAATTCTAAACGACAAAATTTCAGGAATCTTCTTTCTGGGACTTTTAATTAAAACTTTTTCATTGTAAATATACAATTGTAAGCATTAAAATTCCCAATGCTAAGGACTATTGATGATTCATTTTCAAACTGAACCAGTCGCAACAATAGCAGTTTAATTATGTACAAGTTTTAAAAGAATATTACAAATATTACAAATATTTGTAATATTCTTTTAAAAACAAAGCAATAAAAATAAAGGAAGCAATTTTTTCTAACTTGGAGCACTACTTGTTTTTCTGTGTGTCAGATGCCATTTGCGACGCGAAATTTGCAAATTTCAACATGTAGTCGACGCCGTTCTCTCCCATCAAACACTGCATTTCAGTCACGATCTGAAATTCATAAAATCGACTCTTTTAGAAATCTCACTATAAAAAGAAATAAGGCTAATGTTCCCTAGAATTCTAAATAACTTGAAAAATATCGTACATTGTTTGTAATTTTCTATTTTATTTATTAACTTCATTTTTATGAAAAAAAGAGATTTATGATCAAATAATTATAATTTAATCATCAATTTTAATTTAATTGTAATTTAATCATCAATTTGGATTTAATTGTAATTTAATCATCAATTTTAATTGAATTGTAATTTAATCATCAATTTTAATTTAATTATAATTTAATCATCAATTTTAATTGAATTGTAATTTAATCATAAATTTTAATTTAATTATAATTTAATCATCAATTTTAATTTAATTAAATTAAATCAAATTTTATTTTTATTTTTTTATTTTTTAAAAAAAAGAAAAAAAAATTTAATCAAATTTAATTAATTTTTTTTTAAATTTCCACGCTTTGGTATCATCCAATTTTGTATAGAATTAAAATTAAAATGCATTCAAATTTTAAGCGAATCGAAACTTTTAACACAAAAAGTAATAAAAGAAATAAGTGTTTATCTATATTTATCATGCAAATATTCCCAGAGCTTATTATTTTTTTCTATCTGTATCAGGGGCTGTATTGTTCATCAAATAACGAAAATAAAAAAAAATATGTAAATTAAAAAAGATGTAATAAAACCTAATTTTAAATAAAATAAGTAAGCAAGTAGTCAAATGACTAAATGTGAGAAAAATTATAAAACTACCTAAAACCAAATTGAAAAATTGTCAGATAAGCTTTAGAAATAAATTTTAGTTATTTTTAAACACTTTAATCAGGTCAAAATAATAAATTATATCAATACTAGCAAGGAACGCGCGATCTTAAGCGTGCAAAAAATATTGCGTGTTTTATCAAAGTATTCCGTACATGCGTTAAATTTACAATTAAAAAAAAAAAAATTTTAAATTCTTTCATATATTTTCAATAATTCTTGATATTGTGTAAAAAGTATTTTAAAGTAATTTTAAGTATATTTACATATTTGTAGTATTATAAGTATTATGTAGTGTTTTTAAATATTTAAAAGTATTCGGAAGTATTTGGAAATATTTTAAAGAATTTTTAAGTATTTTTAAATATTTTGAAGTATTTGAATATTTATTTGAAATATTTGAAAGAGTCTGAAGTATTAAAATAATTTTAAAATGTTTTAAAAAAAGCCTTGATTAATACTTAAAATACTAATACTTTTAAATAATTTAAAACCTTTTGAAGTATTTTAAAGTATTTTTAAGTATTTGAAAGTACTTTGAAGTAATTTTAAGTAATTTTAATTAATTTAGAGTATATTAAAATATTTTGAATTTTTTAGGGTTAAAAGATATTTTCAAGTATTTTAAAATATTTTGAAGTATTAGAAAGCATTTAGAAATATTTTTGCTCTCTCATAGGGAAGCATTGTTTTAAACTGTTTTGAAGTATTTTTAAATATTTTGAAGTATTTTAAAGGAGTTTGAAGTATTCTAAAAATATTATTTAGTATTTAAAATATCTAAAAAGAACTAATATTTCAAAATCTGTTTATACTTCATTCAATACTAAAAAAAGAAATATTTTTAAGTTATTTTAAGCATATTTTTAATATTTTGAAGTATTTTGAAGTGTTTTGAAGTGTTTTAATATTTTAAAGTATTTTGAAGTGTTTTAAAATATTTTGATGTATTTGGGAGTATTTCGAAATATTCTAATATGCAATTTTCAGTATTTTTAAATATTTCTAATTACTTCGAAATTTTTTAAGTATTTCAAAGTAGTTTGAAGTAATTTTCAGAATATTTGAATACTTTAAAGAATTTTGAAATATTTTGAAATAGTCTGAAGTATTTAAAAATATTTTGAAGTATTGGGAAGTATCTGGAAATAGTTTAAAGTAATTTTTTGCATATTCAAATATTTCAAAATATTCTCAAGTATTTTGAAATCTTCTCAAGTATTTTAAAGTATTTTTAAGTATAGTTTGAAGTATTATATTTTTAAAATATCTAAAAAATGGCTAATATTTCAAAATCTGTTTATACTTTATTTAAATACTAAGAAATAAATATTTTTCAATATTTTGAAGCATTTTGAAGAGTTTTAAAATATTTTGATATATTTGGGAAAATTTGGAAATATTCTAATGTACAATTTTTAGTATTTTTAAATATTTTTCAGTATTTAGACATTTTTCTAAGTATTTTTAAGTAGTTTGAAGTCATTTTTAGAATATTAAAATATTTTAAAGAATTTTTATATATTTTGAAATAGTCTAATGTATTTAAAAATATTTTAAAGAATTTTTATATATTTTGAAATAGTCTGAAGTATTTAAAAATATTTTAAAGAATTTTTAAATATTTTGAAATAGTCTGAAGTAGTTAAAAATATTTTAAAGAATTTTTAAATATTTTGAAATAGTCTGAAGTATTTAGAACTCTTTTGAAGTATTGGGAAATATTTGGAAATAGTTAAAAGTAATTTTTAGCATATTCAAATATTTTGAAATATTCTCAAGTATTTTTAAATATTCTCAAGTACTTTAAAGCATTTTTAAGTAGTTTTAAGTATTTTAACTTAGTTTTAAGTATTTTGATACACTTTAAACAGATTATAAATATTTTAAAATTATTTTTAATTTTTTTTAAATGTTTTAAAAATTTTTTTTTAATTTTTTTGTTTATTTATTTTTTTTTTGTAAAAAAGAGTTTATAACTTTCGTATTACTAAATAAACATCATAAATTATAGAAATAGATTAAAAAAACCCGTATAATATTATTACAGTTCAATATTCTTATAATCATATAATAAGTTTTTTAAAAAAGAAAATTTATCTCTGAATAGAATTTTGGTAACGAGGTATCTTAAGAATTAAAAAATAAACGAAAACATACATCCGAAGGTGGTCGAACGTCCTCGACAGTCGGACCTTCAGTTTGACTTCTCTGCGATCCTTTCATTGGCGATTCAAGTTGACCCAAAAAACTGCTCAAAGAAAAATCGGCCACCTAAATTTCAAAAAATTGACAAATTAACCATTTAAATAAATAAAAAGTTATAAATAAAATAAATTTTCAAAGGGTTGTTTTATAATAAATTTTCAACGGTTGTAAAAGATCGAGAGATTTGTATTGAACATTGTATCGAACATTTTGAATTGAATAAATAAATGAATAAATTTTCAATAAAGTTAATTCTTTATTAGTACTTTAAAAAGAAAATATCAATCGCTCTGAATTTTTCCACAGTTAAATTAATTCTCAAACTTTATCAAATCTATTGAATTTGAGAGCATATAGTGAAATTAAAATTAGATAAATTAAAATTAAATTAGAAAAAATTTTTTTTCTTGTTCAATTGATAAAATAATAATCTTAATAAAATTTTTACTTATTTTGTGAACATTTTATTAAACATTTTATTTTACTTATTGGTCGAATATTTTACGTATTGAAATATTCTTTCAGTATGTATTTTATTTTTTTATTCACTCATATTTGTATATTGGGTGAATATTTTAATTTTTTGGCAAATATTCTATGCTCGTTAAATAAATATACGCAAGGGATAAATAATTTATTTGTTAATTTATCACACGACAATTTAATTTCTATGATAAAAGTTTTCTAACACAAAATCTCTTCTTCTCTCTAAAAATCTCTCTAATTACATTTCTCTGATAAAAATTAAACTTATATCAAAAAAGCGTAACTTCTATTATAAGAATTAAACTTCTATCATAAAAATTAAATTTCTCTGATAAAAATTAAACTTCTATGATTATAAATAAAATAAAATATAAATAAAATAAAATATAAATAAAATAAAATATGAATAAAATAAAATATAAATAAAAATTGAAGTTATATTACGAAACAAATTATAATACTGCTGACAAAATTTTTTAAAAAATCACAAAAATAAAAAAAAAATGTTATTATAAAAATTAAAGTTCTATTTCAAAAATTAAAACATTACTGATAAAAATTATATAAATTATATAAAAAAAATATCATAAAAATTGAATTTTCCAGATAAATATTTAACTAGTTGGATACAATTTTCACATATTAGATGAATATTTAATTTGCTGGTCCAGTTTTCGTTTATTGAAAACGAAGGACATTTTAGACGAGTAATTAAGTGAAAAGAAAGTAGCAATGTAATTTTTCTACCTCGCAATTGAGCCACTGATGTTCGCCCTCTTTTAAAATTTTAGTAGCACTGGTAATAATGGAAGTGGACGCCTTGGTAGGATTTTCTCGTAGAACGTCTAGGAAATGTTTCACTTCTGAAGATTCAGCTTCAACAACATTTTCGTCTCTACCTGTGCCTTCATCTCCAGCATTATTCAAAGGAATATCGCTCGAAACAATCGTTTCGTCGCCAGGAAGACTCGGCATTTCTGTAAATATTTCCGGACTCGCGAGAGGAACTACTCTTTGAACAATCATATTTCTCTGCCTTATTGTCCTACCCTTCTTCGAAAATCTCGTCTTGAAATTCTGAAATAAAACGAAACATTCAAACACAAAACACATTTTTTCCAAATTAGGAAATATTCCAGATAATACTCTGAAACAAAATATAAAAATAGTAAAAATAATAAAAAGAAAAATATAAAAATAATAAAAATAATAAAAAAAAAAATATTATTTATTATTTATTCATTATTTTTTACCTCGATTGAGGCTTCAGAATTTTAAACATTGAAAAAAAATATATAAAAATACTAAAAATAATGAAACAAAAAAATATAAAAATACTAATACAAAAATAGCTCAAAAATTGAATATAAAAATAGCTTTCTTTTCTAAATCACAAAATATTTAAAATATTACTCCAAAAGAAAATATAAAAATACTAAAACTAAAAAATAGCTCAAAAAAAGCGGACGAAAAGTAGAATTTGACGGTATTCGTTTTCATCCGTTTTCTGTTCGAGTTTTTTGTTCACTTTTTATTCTAAAGCTCTTGTGATATAATTATTTTTATTTATTATTATTTTTGTTTTCTATTCGATTTGCAGTTTAGCCGGAATTAAAAACTGGAGAGAAGGAAAAATAATCATTTTTGTGGTTCAATCTTACGTCAAGTTGAGTTTTAAGTTGAGCATTTGGTGCGCCAAGTTTGTGATAAGCTTGTGGAATAAAAGGCTGTCTGAATGTCGATTCCTTGGTCGAAGGAACTCGAGATGAAATCACAGTCTCACTGCTGCCCCACGTGTGATCGTAACCCTTAAAAACAGAAAAAACGTTAATTTATGTCAGCGATTATAAATTATTAATTTATTAATCAAATTATTAATAATAATATGTGAATATAAATTTAAAAATAAGCTTGAAAATAAAAATGCATTAAAAAAAATGCAAAATAAGCTTGAATATAAAAATGCATTAAAAAACAAATGAAAAAAAAGCTTTAAAATAAAAATGCATATAAAAACAAATGAAAAATAAGCTTCAAAATAAAACTGCATAAAAAAATGAAAAATAAGCTTGAAAATAAAAATGCATAAAAAAAATGAAAAATAAGCTTGAAAATAAAAATTCATTAAAAAACAAATGAAAAATAAGCTTGAAAATAAAAGTAGCATATAAAAACAAATGAAAAAAAAGCTTGAGAATAAAAATGCATTAAGAAACAAATGAAAAATAAAATTACAAAAATCAGGTTCAGGCGAATTAGAGTAATTCTAATAAAAGTCGGCTACGGACGCAATTAGGAAAGGAAGGGATGGGAACTTATAGAAAACTGTGGAGTATGTAAAAAAAAATCCCGAAAGAGTATAAATGTAGGGATAATAATTTAAAAAAAAAAAAAAAAAAAAATACAAAATTCAGCGTTTCTTGTTAATTAAAATTTTTGCTAATTACTTTGCTCGGTCCATAGCTTTGTTTTGCTATCGAGAGCAATTTTTGCAGCATCAGGCTCACGTTGTCATCGCGAGGTGTGACGATCGATTTAGATTTTCTGCTGAAAAAGGCTTCGGGTTCAAGTGGAGGCGACTCCCACCAATATTCTAAAGTTATCTTCGATTCTCTTCCGAACTGCAAAAAACAAAAAACAAAAATTAGAAATTAATAATTAATAGCATTAACAGTATTAATAATACTCCAACTACTGTTGCCTGTAGTACTCGCTTCCGGTTCGTGGCGCTAACGTCGCCTTTCTATAAACTCCACTTTCTCGCACTAGTATCGTAAAGTACTAATTATAGTATTTTAGGCCACTTTTATTAGTTATTAATTTATTATATTAGTTTATTTCATTCTGTCTATTGCTTTTAACGAACCATTATTATAATTTATTTATTTTACCAGCTTCTCAGAAACACTTTTAAAGTATCGAAATTAATTTCAACTTTTAATTTTAACTTTTAACTTTTTAACTTTTAAACTTTTAATTTTAACTTTTTAACTTTTAATTTTAACTTTTAATTTCAACTCTTTGGGGTCGTCCATAAACTAAGTAGCTCCTCAAGGGGGAGGGGGGGATCAAGACATTTGCTACGCTAAGAGGAAAAAATGGCGCTAATGTAAGGAACAGGAAATGTATGTATGAAACTACATAGGAGGAGGGGGGGGGGTCTAAATTTAAAAAAAAATGGGCTACGTAGTTTATGGACGACCCCTTTTACTTTTTAACATTTTTAAGCATTTTAACGAACCATTAAAAAAAGATCGCCGACAGTGATGGTGTTCGCTTCCTCGATATTCCAGCCCATGCGGATCCTGTCGATGGTTTCTCGTCCGGGAAATCTGTTGGGTTCGGTCGACTGATCGGAGCAAGTTTTCACATCACTTGGAAGGGGTTTTTCATTCTGGAAGTTGGAGCTTCCGACTTCGGGAACATCAAAGTCGCTATTGTTATCGGCTCCAGTGTACTGATCTTCACAAATTTTGTTAATCTTCTTGTCGCCTTTGGATTTCTTGACGCCTTTTTTCCCAACGCTCTTTAAATACTGCATAGAACCCAGCAACTCTACTCTCGAACTCTTCAAACCAATTCGCTTTTCGTGCGAATCGAAACTGACACTATTGCTAGTTAAATATTCCCCGAGATTTATCACCGGCAGGGCGATTTTGCTTCCTTCCAGAGGAGAAACTCGCAGCAGAATTGATTCCTTGGACTCGTCCACTGGAGTCTCGTCGATTAACGACTTTTGGCTTTTATTGAGGAAATTATTTGTTACTTGAAGTAGGACTGGAAGAATTTTTTTAGTTGCGAAACATAAGAAAAAATTAGATAATAACAAGGAAGCTACAAATATTAAATATTAGTTTTCAAACAAATTTCCTGACACCCTTAATTAACTATTTTTTCAGAAAGAATCGAAGGCAACAAACAGGAGGCCAAAAAATTTCAAGAACGCTGTCCAATTTGCAAAAATATGAAACATGGTTTTTTTTTTAAAATAAAAGGAAATCGATCTTCACTCTTTATTTAAATTTAAATTGATCCAGAGAAGTGTAGTGTTTCTAATATGCATAAAATTTCATCTATTCTTACACTTAAACGAATAAAAAAATGAAAATACAAAAATAATTTCAGGAACACTATCAAATTTGCAAAAACGTGAAACATGATTTTTTTGAAAAAAAAAAAGAAAATTAATCCTCACTTTTTATGCAAATTCAAAATGATCCAGAGAAGTGTAGTGTTTCTAATATGCATAAAATTAATTCTATTTTTACACTGAATCGAATAAAAAAGAGAATATTCAAAAATAATTTCAGGAACACTATCAAATTTTCAAAAATATGAAATATGCTTTTTTTTAAAAAAATATAGAAAATTGATCTTCACTCTTTATGCAAATTCAAAATGATCCAGAGAAGTGTAGTGTTTCTAATATGCATAAAATTATTTCTATTCTTACACTGAATCGAATAAAAAAGAGAAAATCCAAAAATAATTTCAGGAACACTATCAAATTTGCAAAACCGTGAAACATGATTTTCTTTAAAAAAAAAAGGAAATTAATCCTCACTTTTTATGCAAATTCAAAATGATCCAGAGAAGTGTAGTGTTTCTAATATGCATAAAATTAATTATATTCTTACACTAAATCGAATAAAAAAGAGAAAATCCATAAATAATTTCAGGAACACTATCAAATTTGCAAAAACATGAAATATGATTTTTTTTTTAAAAAATATAGAAAATTGATCTTCACTTTTTATGCAAATTCAATATGATCCAGAGAAGTGTAGTGTTTCTTATATGCATGAAATTAATTCTAATCTTACACTCAATCGAATAAAAAAAAAATCAAAAAAAAAATTCAGGAACACTATTAAATTTGCAAAAACATGAAATATGATTATTTTTTAAAAAACATAGAAAATTGATCCTCACTCTTTTTTTCAAATTCGATATGATCCAGAGAAGTGTAGTGTTTCTAATATGCATGAAATTAATTCTAATCTTTCACTGAATCGAATAAAAAAGAGAAAATCCAAAAATAATTTCAGGAACACTATCAAATTTGCAAAAACATGAAATATGCTTTTTTTTAAAAAAAAAAAAAAGAAAATTGAGCCTCACTCTTTTTATTCAAATTCAAAATGATCCAGAGAAGTGTAGTGTTTCTAATATGCATTAAATTAATTCTATTCTTACACTGAATCGAATAAAAAAGAGAAAATCAAAAATATTTTCCGGAACATTATCAAATTTGCAAAAACATGAAACATGATTTGTTTTAAAAAAATATAGAAAATTGATTCTCACTCTTTATTCAAATTCTAAAAAATGCAAAAAAGAGAATTGATAATTTTTTTTTAATTAAATTAAAATTTAATGCATAATCTGAGCTGCCACAAATATTAAATTCTGATTTTCACTGACATTTGCTTGACTTCCAGACTCAAATTTTTCCTTCTTGCGTGACATTTTTCTCAGTTTTTTATATAAAACCTTGCCAATTTAATTGAGATTTTGTATAGAACTGTAATTTTTCTTAAGAATTCCTGAAACTTTAAGCTTTTGATATTTTTCCAGTGATATTTATGAAAGTACCTGACATTTCTGACGTCCCTGACAACCCTGATGGATAATAATACATATCAATAAAAATAAAAATTGTCTACAAAAAGAAATGATGAAACTACAATGCGAAATAAAAACGACATTGTTTTGTAAATTATTGTAAATAAAAAAAAGGATACAGTTCTGTATTTTGGAGGCCGCCAACGTTGTTGTAGAAACGTTAAAATACTCGAAAGACGTCGTTGAATGGGGACTAAAGTTCGGACCCGGGGATTCATCGCCGATGCTTGAACTTTCCACCAGGCCATATTATTTCCAGGTCGTAGTTCCAGTGTCACTCTTGACGGCAATTTTATGTCTTCTTGCCAATCTGAAGTAATAAAACGAGCGCAAATTAGTTATAAGATATTAAAGCTAATAAATAATAAAAACGAGCGCAAATTAATTATAAGATATTAAAGCTAATAAATAATAAACTAAATAAATAAGTAATTTAAATAATAGTAAACTTTGATTAATTTATATTCCTTTGATCATTAATTAATGTTTCATCTAAACTAATTATTTCGTGAAGAATTAATAAATAATAAAATAATTTCTAAAATGAAAATGAAGAATCTTTAAACTACCTTCCAGTTGGTTAAGTTTTCTTAAAGCTCTGCAAATTGGAGTTTTTATTCTCATTGTTTTGCCTCTCAACCTAACTTGCGTCGATCCCCAATAAACCAATTCATTCAATTTCATATGAACCTTGTCATGCATTCGGGGCAGTTTTCTTCTGAGTTCTCCGTAATTAATAAGACCATAAAGTTCTTGTGTTGTTTTTTTCACATCTAGAATCAAATATTTATCAATAAAAATTCAATGCAATTATATTATTTTCACAGATTAAATTCAATTTATGATCTATTGAATTCAATCAATAAAAACTTTGTGACAATTGTTACAAAGTTTTTATAGATTGAGCAACAATTGTCACAAAGTTTTTATTGATCGAATTCAATGGTTACAAAGTTTTTATTGATTGAATTCAATTGTTACAAAGTTTTTATTGATTGAATTCAATTGTTACAAAGTTTTTATTGATTGAATTCAATTGTTACAAACTTCTGATTCATTAAATTAATTTGTTGTAAAATATCTCGTTGATTAAAAATTGCTTTAATGTTATTAAATAACCACGTAATGTAAAATGTAATCTAACATTTTTGTAGATTAAAAATTGTTTTAAAGCCATGGAATAAATACATAAAGTTAAATATAATATGAAATCCTCACCTTCGGAAAATTTGAGACGCTTCGATATTTTGAGCCAAGTGCGACAATAAAAATGTCGAATCTGTTCTTTGTTCTTGATTATATTTTCAGCAAGGCCCTTTTTCTTTCCTTGACTAAGAAAATAACTCTGAAGTGCGTCAAAATCTTTTCCATACTCGTTGAGGGCTTTAAAAAACGTGTTTTTGTCTTCCAAGGACCACAATTCACAGGATCTCTTCAATGATCGCATTATTTTCGCTTCACTGTTGTCTTCCTTTGACTCTACATTTTATTTTTTAAAATAGATTCAGTTAATAAATTCGATAAAAGATATTTGTGAAAAGAATGTTCGTAACAAAATTCGTAAAAAAATATTCGCAAAGATATTTCTAAACAAAAATATTCGCAAAGATATTTCTAGACAAAAATATTAAGAAAATAATATAAGAAAACAAAATATTAAGAAAAGTTTTACGTATTAATGTAAACGATTCGTTAACCTAACGTATTTTATTTTTTAAACAAATATTTTTAAAATTGAAGTAAAATTAGAGTAAAGGAATTAAAAACCTTTTTTGTCGCTTGGATTAGCATCCGCAGAATCGATTCTCATTCTTTTTGTGCCACGGACAATTTTGACATTCGATGTTTTGGCATCGGGGATATTTTTAGTTTCCGAAGAAGATGGAGCTGGAAAAGGATTTTCCTCTTTGGATGGATTTTCACTGATTTGAGTGCTGGAATCGTCACTTTTCGATGCGTCGAGTTTTCCATCTTCGAAAATCATCTCTTCGGATTTCACAATCACCTCTAAAAGAGTTTTCTCCATTCTTGATTTCTCGTCGTCGGATTTTAAATTCATGATTAAAATTTTGTCTGCAACAGTTTTCATTTATTCAATTTATTGCTATAATTATTAATTTCATTTATTAGTTTTATTCATTTATTTATTATATTTTTATTTTATTCACAAACTTATCTATTTATATAGAATGTTAAAACTTATTGTTTGAATAATATTATTATTCTTATGTAAAACTTATTGTTTGCATAATATTATTATTCTTATGTAAAGCTTATTGTTTGCATAATATTATTATTGTTATGTAAAACTTATTGTTTGCATAACATTATTATTGTTGTGTAAAATTTATTGTTTGCATAATATTATTATTGTTGTGTAAAACTTATTGTTTGAATTATCAAAAAAGCAATTAGTGTTGTTAATATTAATAGACTTGCTTCTAATTTTCAAAAAAATGTAATAAATGATGAACTGCAAAAGGTCAAATAAAAAGGGTCCATCAAACTATAAATATAAAAGTGTTATTTGTTAAACAAAAGTAGTTTTAACAAGAAAATAATAAAAATTAATGATTATAGCAATGTTATTATTATTTTCTGAGAAACAGAAGTGTTGTCATTAAAAAGTCTTAAAAAAGAAAATAATAATGTAAATAAAGAATAATAGCAACAGTTGGAACATAAATGTATACAAGGGAGAAATAAAATACAATAATATTACAATATAAAGCAACAGTTGGAACATAAATGCAAAATTATTAACAAAGGAAAAGAAAATAATTTTCAAAAATTAACCTAACCTCTTTTAGAATAAATGCATAAACAGAGAATAAAATGTTTATAACAAACCGTCAATTTATTTATAGACAGAATTGTAATGCTTTCGCGAGTATTTTTACTGACATTGTCAATATTGTGAATTAATTTTTACACTTCAATTACTAAAAAATCGCACTGTTACATAAAACATTTAATCGTTCATTATATCCATAATAAAGAGAATTCAATAACTTTTTCGAAAACGAATGTTGAATATTCTCAAAAACTGTTGTTAATTAAGTAATTTGAATGGAAGAAAACTGATTAAAATATGCCAAAGAAACGGAATTCAAGAAAGGCAACACGCAAGAGTATATTTGACAGAACAACATTGACTCATAACCTCATTCTCAAAATGTAAACAAAGAGATTTTATTTTTCCCATGCGCAAGAAGTTCATGTTTTTTGTATTTAATAATAAACAGTTTCGTTTAATATGTTATTTTATGGGTTGGATATAATATTCAGTATTTACAATTTGAAAGTTAATAATTGTACTTTTTCGCGGAATTTATAAAAAACGTTTTTTCGACGCTTTCTTTTCTTTTTGATAATTATTTTTAAAAATGAATACCTAGATACCAATAGTGCCTTTAGAATTTGTTCTATTTAATTTTTTCATTTTTATATATCTATTTTTCGTCTCTAAAGTCAGTCTTGACGAAACCCCGCAGAAATTAGCACACTTACCCCAGTTTTTTAATAAAATGTTTTCTATAAATATTTATAAATATCGGGGATTACAGTTCATCCTCTTTTTTACCTAATTCCTTTTTTACCTATTTTAAAAAAAAATCCCTAAAACACCTAAACTCAATGTATTTTCCCCCTAATTTTCAATAAGTTTTTTTATAATTCTTCAACAATAATACTTCAAACAATTTAAAAATACTTCAAGATAATTAAAAATACTTCAAAATACTTTACAATACTTCAGACTACTTCGAAATACTTCAAAATATTTAAAAATAATTTAAATTACTTTAAAATATTTTCAAATACTTCCCAATACTTCAAAATATTTAACAATTAAAAAGATTTAAAAATACTTCAACATACTTACAAATATTTAAATACACTTAAAATTACTCTAAAATACTTCAAAATATTTATAAATACTTAAAATTACTTTAAAATACTTCAAAATATTTATAAATACTTAAAATTACTTTAAAATATTACCAAAAACTTCCTGATACTTCACAATAATTCAAAATATTTATAAATACTTAAAATTACTTTAAAATATTTCCAAAAACTTCCTGATACTTCACAATAATTCAAAATATTTTAAAATACTTCGAAATTCTTAAATTTAGGTTAAAATATTTCTAAATATTTTCCAGTGTTTTTTAAAATACTTCAATACATTTAAACATACTTAAAATGTCATTAAGATATTTCAAAATATTTAAAACTAATTTAAAATACTTCAGACTATTTCAAAATATTTCAAAATACTTCAAATTGCTTAAAATGTCTTTAAAAATTTCCAAAATACTTAAAATTACTTTAAAATACTTCAGACTACTTTAAAATACTTAGAACTACTTTAAAATAAACTTTAATAATATTTTTAATTTAATACTTTTTCCTCGACTTTTTCAAAATACTTTAAAATATTTTCAAATACTTCCCAATACTTCAAAATACTTTAAAATACTTTAAAATATTTTCAAATACTTCCCAATATTTCAAAATATTTAAAAACATTAAAAAATACTTCATAATATTTAAATATCTTAAAGTTACTTTAAAATACTTCAAAATACTTTTTATTACTTTAAAAGACTTCAAAATATTTGAGTATACTTCAAAATGTTTCCAAGTATTTAGAAATATTAGTATTTTAAGTATTAAATAAAGCATAAAAATATTTTAAAGTATTATAGTTTTTCAAAATATTTTAAAAGCATTTAAAATATCTCAGAGTACTTCAAAATACTTCAAATTATTTAAAATTACACTTTAAGTTTTGAAATATTATAATGTTATGCTTTTTTTCTTTTTTCCAAAATCCCTTTTTTAAAATTAAAAATCCCCTTTTGCACCTAAAATTGAACGAAAAAACGACTGTGATCCCTGAAATATATAAAAAATGATATAAAAAAATATAGAAAAAATTATAGAAAAAATCATATAAAAAAAATATAGAAAAAATTATATATAAAAAATGATATAAAAAATGATATAAAAAATGATAGAAAAAATGATAGAAAAAATTATAAGAAAAATTATACATATAAAAATATTTATAACTACATACATAAAAAATTATATATATATAAAATATTCACAACAGTATAAAAAACGTAAATAAAATATAAAAAACGTAAATACAATACAAAGAACGTAAAACTAAATAAAGAAGTTACTTTTCAAATTTTAATTTCAAGTCTGCAAAAATGAGACAAAGAAATTGTGTTATATTTCTTTTATTATCAAATAAATATTAACAAAACTCGAATAAACATGTATGTTTTGACATTTAAAAAATATATAGAACACGTATGGCTAAAATATTCGATGGAACCTCTCACTTGCTCTAATTTCTCAAACTTGAATACTTTTTATAAAAATATCTTTTCACCTTTTGTACAATGTCTCCTCTATTATAATCTTTACGATAACAACAAAGTCCTCTCTCTTTCTTCTTAGAGCCCTCCTTCCATTTCTATTCTCTTTTTCATCTTCGCCGTTTCTTCCAGCTCCACGGTTTCTTCAAATTCAGTCTCTTTTAACTCCAAGGGATCTTCAAACTCCACAGTTTCTTCCAGCTCCGCTGCTTCTTCAAATTCCACCGCTTCTTCAAATTCCGCTGCTTCTTCAAATTCCACCGCTTCTTCAAATTCCGCTGGTTCTTCAAATTCCACCTCTTCTTCAAATTTCACTGCATCTTCAAATTCCACTGTCTCTTCCGAAACCATTGCTTCTTCCGAACCCACTTTTTCTTCCAAACTCACCGCTTCTTCCAAACCAACAGTTTCTTCCAAACCAACAGTTTCTTCCATTTCTACTGCTTCAAAATCAACTCTTTCTTCCGTTTCTCCTGCTTCAAATCCAACCGTTTCTTCCATTACTGCCTCTTCGGAACACAAAACTTCTTCGAAACCCGTCGTTTCTTCCGTTTCGACTGTTTCTTCCATTTCCGCTTCTCCTTCAAAATGCAAATCTTTCTCAAAATGCAAGTCTTCTTCCGCGTCTTCTTCCGCGTCTGCAGCTGCGTCCAATTCCACGACTTCTTCCAAGTCCAATTCTTTCGACTGTATCTGACTAACAGAAAGATTGGGTTGGGTGGAGAAAAACTTTTTTAGAGTGGTGAGTGACGGGAGCGGTAAAATGTTCTCTTTTCTAAGATGTATGTAGGCAGTGCGACTCTTCATGTTCAAAAGCATGCATTCCATTAGCCATCGTTTTGTGTAGCGGATGCCCCTTTTGTCCTCGGTTTTGCCGTATTTGTGAATGGTTTTAACCACCTCTTGCATTGGTGTCGGTAAATCTTTTATCGCATCATACAGGAGTGTATCATTTACCAAAGAACATCGGCTCATTAAACTTTCCACGTGAGTTTGCATAGTCTTCACCTGCAAGTAAAACACAAATTCACAATTATTTGAAAGCCCTGTCAAAAAGTGAATAATTTAAAAATAAATAAATACATAAATAGAAATCATCGGAAGCAGATTTAAAATTTTTTCGCCTCGTATTCTGCAAGTGTGAATAATTTAAAAATCATTGGAAGCAGATTTAAAATTTTTCCGCTTCGCATTCTGCAAAAGTGTGAATATATAGTTTAAAAATCATCGGTAGTAGATTTAAAAATTTTCCGCCTCGTATTTTGCAAGTGTGAATAATTTAAAAATCATCGGAAGCAGATTTAAAATTTTTTCGCCTCGTATTCTGCAAGTGTGAATAATTTTAAAATAATCGGAAGTAGATTTAAAATTCTTTCGCTGGAGATCCTGCAAAAAATCAATAGATTAGATTTTTTAGAATGAAATAATTACCTTATGTTCAGCTCGACAAAGTTTCATTTTTAGATTTCTTAAATTATTTTTTTCTCTTTTCCTTTTCAAAAGTAGACGCTCGGCCGAGCGACGCTCATTCGATTTCGCTCGAGAGATTTTTCTCACGCAATCTCTACATTTAGTGGCATCAGAAACACACTTGGGCAAAAAATATCCTTTCTCGCATTGGCCCTCCAAAGCCTTGTCGCACAATTTTAAGCAGACGATTTTAATTAAAGCCAAACGCAAATCCTCGAGACATGTTACTTTCTCGAGAATTGGGAAATTCGCAACATTATTGTACGCTCGTATCTGCAAAATAGGGAAAAATGTTATTAATATCATTAAATGTTATTAATATTATTATTATTAGTTTCAGAAAAATATGGAATTTTTATTTTATTTTTATTATTTCTATAAAGGTATTTTTGCTTTTTTTCTCATTTACTCACATCAATTTCTCTGAAAATAAATATTATTTTAAAATTTTTTAATTATTTTGAAAGTCTTAAACTTTTAAAAGATTATGGATTTAAAACATTTTCAAAATCAAAATAAACAGCGCATTTGAAATTGTTAAATTTTGCACCAAAGTAAAAAAATTGAAAGTCAGGGGGAAATGGAAATGGAGATGAAAATTAGAAAATTACACAAAAGAAAGTGTATTTACTAGAATCGAAATTTACCGTGGATTTTTCCTTTATACCCAAGAAATTTATTTTTTTAATTACTTTACTTTATGATATTTATTAAATTTTAACATCAAATTAATAATATACTTCTTTTTGCAAAAAAAAAAATTCAAAATATTGAAAAATATTGAAAAAAATTTAAAATGTCTTTAAAAAATTAAAAAATACTTAAAACTACTTTAAAATAATTCAGCCCAGTTCAAAATACTACAAAATATTTAGAAATTCTTCAAAATATTTAAAAATTCTTCAAAATATTTGAAAATACTTAAAATAACTCTAAAGAAAATACAAATACTTCCCAATATTTACTATAAAATGTTGTAAATTATTTCAAACTATTTGAAAACACAATATTTAGAACTTTTTAAATATCCCGAAAATTACTTTAGAATATTTCCAAATACTTACAAAAATGTTGAAACGTTTAGAAATACTTAAAATTACTTAAAAATTATTTTCAAATCCTTCCCTATACTTCAAAACATTTAAAAATATTTAAAATATCTTTAAAATATTCTAAAATATTTAAAACTACTTTCATATATTTCCAAATAG
Organism: Ganaspis sp. Gsp50; assembly: GCA_011057455.1. NCBI lineage: Eukaryota > Metazoa > Arthropoda > Insecta > Hymenoptera > Figitidae > Ganaspis > Ganaspis sp. Gsp50. The sequence continues at coordinate 6,244 of WNHD01000275.1, read as the reverse complement.
TTAACAATACTTTAAAGTACTTCTAAAGTTTTCCAATACTTCAAAATATTTTGAAATACTTAAAACAAGCGTTTAAAAGTGATTACAAATATATAAATGTACTTAAAGTTACTTTAAGATACCTCAGACTACTTCAAAATACTTGAAAATACTTGAAAATATTTGAAAATATTTAAAAATGCTTTAAATTACTTTAAAATATTTTCAAACAGTTCCCGAAACTTCAATATATTTAAAAAAAACTTAAAATTATTTTAAAATAATGTTCTTATACTTCCCTATACTTCAAAACATTAAAAAATACTTAAAATATCTTTAAAATATTGTAAAATATTTAAAACTACTTTAACTTATTTCCAAATACTTAACATTAATTTAAAATACTGCAAAATACTTCAAAATACATTAAAATATTTAAAAATACTTGAAATTAATTCAAAATGTTTCCAAATTCTTCACAATACTTAAAAATATTTAAAAATACTTAAAATTTCTTTAAAATATTTAGAAATAGTTAAAACTACGTTAAAATACTTCCGACTACTTCAAAATATTTTAAAATACTTCAAAATACTTCAAAATACTTCAAAATAATCCAAAATATTTTAAAATGCTTTAAATCACTTTAAAATATTTCTAAACACTTCCCAAACTTCAAAACATTTAAAAATACTTAAAATTATTTAAAAATAATGTTCTTACACTTCCCTATATTTCAAAACATTAAAAAATGCTTAAAATATGTTTAAAATATTCTAAAATATTTTTGTTCAATTTAAACAAACATTTCTCTGAGTGTACTTTAATATATTTTCAAATTAAATAGTTAACATAACTACTTAACATTACATTAAAATATTTCCAAAGTTTCCCAATACTTTAAAATATTTCTAACGACTTAAAAATATTTAAAAACGTTTAAAAGTAATTAATAATATTTAAATGTACTTAAAGTTACTTTAAGAAACGTCTAACTACTTCAAAATACTTGAAAATATTTAAAAATTCTTAAAATTACTTTAAAATAATTTAGACTACTTCAAAATACTTCAAAATACTTAAAATCATTTTAAAATATGTTCAGATTCTTTCCAATACTTTAGAATAATTTAAATTACTTCAAAATATTTAAAACATTTACAAATATTTAAAAACATTTACAAATATTTAAAAACATTTACAAATATTTAAAAACATTTAAAAATATTTAAAAATATTTACAAACATTTAAAACTATTTAAATATATTTAAAATTACTTTAAAATGCTTCAGACTATACCTCAAAATACTTAAAAATATTTCTAAATACTTCCATATACTTCAAAATATTGAAAAATACTTAAAATGTCTTTAAAATATTCCAAAATTGTTAAAACTACTTTAAAATACTTCAGACTACTTCAAAATATTTAGACATACTTAAAATGCTTTTAAATATTTCCATATACTTAAAACTGCTTGTAAATACTTCTGACTACTTCGGACTACTTCAAAATATTTTCAGATACTTCAAAATAACTTTAAAATATTTTCAAATACTTCCCAATATTTTAAAATATTTATGTAAATATACAAAAATGTTAAAATTGCTTCAAAAAATTTAAAAACACTTAAAAATACTTAAAACTGTTTTAAAATACTTGAAAATACTTGAAAATATTTAAAAACACTTCCAAATATTGAAAAACACTTCAAAATACTCACAATGGTTTTAAAATTATAAATAACGACAATGAATATTTTAAATTCTATAGAAAATTATTTTTGCACCAAATAAGGCTTACAACAAAAACTTTGATTATTTCAAAAGTATTTTAAATTCTTTAAAAATATTGAAAAATGCATATTTTAACACATACATATATGTAAATATCATCAGTATACGTGACACGATCTGAAGAAACTTACAAGCATTTGAAATTAGGTTATGTTTGCTGACAGTTTTAACGTAATTATTGCTTTCTTTTTAATTATTTGCAACGAAAAAAAGTTTTTCGTGAATCGCTTTTTTGTATACTGTCGAGAAAAACTGTTTCTATCTGCAAATAATTAAAAGGGTAGCTTTAATTAAGTCCGTGATTAAGTCAAAACTGTCAGCAAACATAACCCAATTTCAAATGTTTGTAATTCAAATTCTTTTCTTCAAAAAAAAAAAAAATAAAATAAATTCCTTTCTTTAAAACAAAAAATAAATTCCTTTCTTCAGATCGCGTCACATATTATTAGAAAATCTCATGGAAATTTTTTTATTTTTCTTTTCAAAATTCTTTTTTCTTTCTTTCTTTTTTCTTTCTTTCTTCGAAACTCATGGAATTTTGTGAAGAAAAAATTGTAGAGACCCTGTAAAATTTTCGTCTAAACAAATTGATCTTCTCGACTTACTTCAGTCGACATGTCCTTCTTCACAAAGATCGATCGAGTCACGCTGCACGCATTATCTCCAACGTATCCGAAAAACACACCTTCAAAACTGTCATTCATTCCCCAAAATTTCGGAAACGTTTCTACGTCTCTTGAATTCCAATCCTCCATTAACTGTTTTATCGTATACTCAGAAATCACGGCTCCAGGAACTGTAGGTCCAAGAAACATAATCTGATTGGCGATATTGACTCCTTCTGACGGCAGGGAAATATTGCCACTCGACGGATTCAAAACATTACTACCCGAAGGATTCAAAGCATTTCCATTCAAAGCATTTCCACTTGAAGGATTCAAAACATTTCCATTCAAAGGATTTAAGACATTTCCTCCCGAAGGATTCAAAAAATTTCCACCCGAAGGATTCAAAGCACAAGCAAAATTACTATTTTTGATTACATTATTTCCACAAGCAGAATTATTATTTTTCATCACATTTCCACAAGCAGAAAAACTCGCAGAAATGCTTGTCTTATTGGGCACTTGCGGCACATTTTTCGACGCACATAGAGCAATATTATTCGGCATTAAAATCTGATTGTGAAAATTGTCCTTGACTGGATTGAAGACGAGAATTCCGGAGACCTTAGGAACGGGATTGGCCGAACTGCAACTATTCGTTTTCGAGTTTGTAACCGGTTTGATGGAATTGTGATTAGCGATGATTAGTTGATTGGGACCGACGGTTGCTCTTGCTCCAAATGTTTGGTTTGGCTCAGCACACGGAGTTGCAGAATTGTGGGCATTGTTCCCAAAAGAAATGGGTTGATTCGGACAAGGTTGACAAATGCTTTTCGGGGCACACAGAGCGTTGATTCCGATGTTGGGCGTTAGTATCACTTTTGAATTCTGGGTGTTGTTTTTCAAGGGATTGAGAACAAGGATTCCGGAGATCTTTGGAACGGTTTTCACAGCGGATTTTGATTCGGTGGATGTGAGGCCACAAGTTTTGGCTTCTTTGGGAGACGTTGAAGTTGGTGCAGGAGAAGAAGTTGATGCTAAAGGAGATGATGCTGAAGATGATGATGTTAAAAAAGATGATGCTGAAGATAATGCCGAAGAAGGTGATGCCAAAGATGATGCCAAAGATGATGCTAAAGAAGATGATGCTGAAGATAATGCCGAAGAAGGTGATGCCAAAGATGATGCTGAAGATAATGCTGAAGAAGTTGATGGCAAAGATGATGCTAAAGATGATGCCGAAGAAGTTGATGCTGAAGATGATGTTGAAGATGACGCTGAAGATAATGCCAAAGAAGTTAATGCCGAAGATGAAGCCGAAGAAGTTGATGCTGAAGTTGATGCCGAAGATGATGCCGAAGATGATGCCGAAGATGACGCTGAAGATGACGCTGAAGATGACGCCAAAGAAATTGGTGCAAGAGAAGTTGGTATAGCAGAAGTTGGTTGAAGAGATATGGTTTTGAGACAAGTTGGTTTGAGACAAATTGGTTTAAGACACGTTGACGAAAAGTTCGTTGGCGCAAAAGGCGTTTTCGTAAGAGAGACAATCTGATTGGTGATATTAACCCCTGCGTCAATTTTCGTAGAACCGTTTTGTTTTTCAACACAGGAGGCAAATTTATTATTCTTCAAAGGATTGAAAACCAGTATTCCGGATACTTTAGGAACAGCATTAGCTGAGTTGAACCCATTGATTAGAGCCGCCTTTGGACAATTAGGTGTAAGTGCGTAATTAGTAGTAACACAGCGAGGAGAAACAACACAATTAGAAGAAACTGTACAATTCGAAGGAGCTGCACGATTAGAAGAAACTGCACAATTCGAAGGAGCTGCACGATTAGAAGAAACTGTACAATTCGAAGGAGCTGCACGATTAGAAGGAACTGCACAATTCAAAGGAGCTGCACAATTAGAAGAAATTGCACAATTTGAAGAAACTGCACAATTCGAAGAAACTGACTGATTCGGAGATACTCTACAGTTTGAAGAAATTGTGCAATTAGAAGAAACTGTACAATTTGGAGAAACTAAATTAGAAGAGACTGAACAGTTTGGAGGAACTGTGCATTTAGAAGAAATTGCACAATTTGGAGAAACTGAATTAGAAGAGACTGTGCAATTTGAAGAAATTGAGCAATTTGGAGAAATTGTAGAATTTGAAGAATCTGTGCAAGAAGAGGATTTCGCTGCGGGGAATGGTTTATCAGCAGCAGTCGAGGGTTTAAGCGACAAAATCTGGTTGATAATTTCAACCCTTCGAGCAGACGTTGGAGACAATTCTCGAATGTAAGAGCTTTTTGGACGCTTTTTAGTTTTCCTTTTCTGAGAACGTGAAGCGGTTGTATTAGAATCGTCAGAATCTTCCTGGTCCTGCAAAACAACGTTCAAGTTAAAAACACTAATTGACATGAATTTTTAAAAAATATTACACTATTTATTATTATTACGCTATTTTATTGAATTACACTATTGCAGGTATCACAGTCGTTTTTTCATTCAATTTTATGTAAAAAAGGAGATTTTTAATTTTAAAAAAGGGGATTTTCTTCCATAAAAAGGGGATTTTCTTCTATAAAAAGGGGATTTTCTTCTATAAAAAAGTGATTTTGAAAGGAAGAAAAAAAGGAATAACATAGTAATATTCAAAAATTGTAAAAACGTTAGTTAATCTCTTGCTATTAATTTAAAAATACGAAATTGATTTCCTTTTAATCAATGATTTTTCCATGATCTCCATGAGAAAAATAGAAAAATTTCCATTATATATTGCGGGTGTGTGCGTGTGTGTATATGCAAAAAAAGTAATTTTTTAATATTTTGTAAGAACAGGTAAGAATTTGAATTACTTTTGAAAAAATGAAAGTTTTTTAATTAACGCTCTTAGGGTTATTGCAGAAGTAATTTTCTGTAGAATTATAATTACTCAAGGCCATTATTTTAAATATTAAAACCATTTTAGGTATTTTGAAGTAAATTTAAATATTTTGAAATATTTTGAGGTACTCTTGAAGTCTTTTAAATTCTTTTAAAACATTTTGAAAAACTATAATATTTTAAAACCTTTAAAAACACTTGAATATTTAATATTATAATATAATATTATATATATATATATAATATAAAATATATGTATATATATATAAAATAATATATAATAAAAACACTACAAAATATTTAAAGACACTTAAAAATGTTTTAAAATATTTAAATTTACTTAAAATTATTTTAAAATGATTTAAAATACTTCAAAATACTTCAAAATACTTCAAAATCCATTAAAATGTTTTAAAATACTTAAAATTACTTATAAATAATGACAAATACTTCCCAATATTTCAAAATGTTTTAAAAATACTTCAAAATATTTTAAATCATTTCAAAATAATTTAAATTCTTTAAAAACACTTTAATATATTTCAAAATATTTAAAAACACTTCAAAATGCTTAAAAATATTTAAACTACTTAAAATTACTTTCAAATACTTTAAACTACTTTAAAATACTTGAAATCCTTTATATTACTTTATGATACTTTAAAAAACTTCAAAATATTTAAAGATACTTCAAAATAGTTCAAAATATTTAAAAATACTTCAAAATAGTTCAAAATATTTAAAAATACTTAAAATACTAATATTTTTGAATACTTTGAATTATTTTGAAGTATCTTTAAATATTTTGAAGTCTTTGAAAGTAATAAAAAGTAATTTAAAGAATTTTTAAATATTTTGAAGTATTTTACAGTTGCCTGAAGTATTTTAAAGTAGTTTTAAGTATTATTGAATATTTTGAAGTAATTTTAAGTATTTTTAAGTAAACTGGAGTATTTTAAAATAGTTTCAAGTATTTTGAAATATT